>RJWT010013834.1:0-21510 GCA_004365215.1 Cuniculus paca
TTTTTTACTTAAGATTATGGTCTCAAGGTACAGCCATTGCCCTACAAATTCAAATTTATTTTTCTTTATGGCAGAGTAGTACTCTATCGTGTATGAGTACAATATTGTTTTTATCCTTTCCTACCTTAAATTAGATGTGGCTTACAGCCCCATCCTACCTATCTGGTTGGCAAAAGTATCAATCTCAGTCCTACGGTCCAAGGTAGATGGGGAGATCACCCAGCCTTCCTCCTATTGAGTTCTGCCGAGATGCCCACAGTCAGCAGGAAGAGCAGGAAGCCTACTGCATGGTAGGCCAGCTAGGCTAGGCTGACTGCCCATCTTCATTACCCAAGGTGCAGAAGATTCAAGGTGTTTGGCGAGGAGGGCAACAGCTTGGGGCAAGGCAAACTAGACCCAAACGAATAGTAACTATGAAACTGCTTGTCTGGAGAATAGTCTGGCAGTTTCCTATATGCTGCAACTCACACTGCCCACACAACAGCAATCCCACTCCTGGTGATATAGTCTAGAGAAATGAAGACCCATGTTCCACACAATTTGCACAGGAATATTCCTAGTGGCATCATTCCTAATGGATGAAATAGGAACCAATCCAAAGCAGGTGAACGAACAAACAGCCTGTGGAATATACTCCATCTAAGTATAAAAGGTTTTAAAATCTATTAGAGACCTAACTTTTATATTTGCCAGCAAAAGATAAAGTATCTTTTTAGAAAAAACAACTCAAAGTAAAGGATCCGTGAAGAGAACATTAAATGCCCAAGATATCAAAGCTTTCAAAGGAACTTGAGTGTGCTTAAGGATGTGATTCTCTTCCTACTGTTGATGACATCACAGATGCCTGCACCTCACTTTAGCCTTAAGGTGTCCTTCTTTAGGTTCCACTGTCCAAGCAAGAGGTCCCTCTTCAGCATCAGTCCCTGTCAGCAGAGATCTTAGGTTCCAGGCCCCCAAGGTTTCTCTGTTCCTTCCCTGGTGTCACTAATGGATGCTATTGATGTGATGCCAAGCCACTGTGGGGGTGCAATTCTGTTCTGATCCACTCTTGTGTCCCCAGGAAGGACATGTGGCCCAAGATCACTTTCACTGTAGCACACCTTGGACACTGTCTTATGCCAGCATGAAGACCACCTTCGCCTTCTCACAGCAGCATCTTATCCCACAGCTGTGATGGGGTGAGGGATGAGGTGATCACGGCAAACATTGCAATGTTTCAGCCTAGGATATCTCTGCTCAGAAGTCTTCTGACAGAACCTGCAGCCTCTAGCAATATTTGAGCTATTCATGGAAACTGGAATCATGACCATTTCAATATCTCAGCAGTATAACATGCAGTGCTTGAAAAGTACAACCAAAAAAATTGTACAGAATCAGAAGATACAGGCAATAAGCAGCACTATTTCATGCACTAGAATACTACACAATCATGGAAATGAGCCAAAGATGTAAATAATAGACATAAATTTGAGAAAAACAATAAGGGTATTGAGCAAAAAACTCAAGTTGACCAACTGTCTATCAATTGGAGAAGTGACTGGCTAAACAAATAGAATATATAAACAGGATAAAAATCACTAAAATGTGATTACCTCTAGGAAGTATGACTCAAGAGAAAAAAATCTCCATTTCTCATTAGATTTCTTGTGGCATGTCTTATTTTTGTCATTTTAAAAAATCTGCATTTTTTTATTCTCTTCAAAATAAAAAAATAAAAAATAAATTTAAAAAATTTTTAAAAAGCTACTTTGAAGATGCATCATGGTAGCCTCTGTTGTATTCCTACAGTCTTGTTTGAAGTCATGTATTGCTTTCATTGTTTTCTTTTGATTGGTTTTATTCTATTCTGCTTTATTTGGTTGTATTATACCTGAGGGTTTGGGAAGTTATTTTGCAGATAACAAGAGGCATTACGGTAGCCATTATTGATTTCCTTTCATCTTGTTTTGAAGTCTTGTATTATGTTCATTGTTTTGTTTTGATTGACTACTCTATTTTGTTTTGTTTGTTTTTATTATGTGTGATGATATAAACAGCTACTTTGTAGATAACAAGATGCATTATGGTAGCCACTGTGGTATTCCAACTGCCTTGTTTTAAAGTCCTGTATTGCTTTCATTGTTTTTTTTTTATTGGTTTTATTCTGTTCTGTTGTGTTTGATTTTATTATGCCTGATGGTATGGGGAAGTTATTTTGAAGATAGCAAGGGGCAACATGGTAACCATTGTTGGTTTATTTTTATTTTGTTTTGAAGTCTTGTAACACATTCTTTGTTTTGTTTTGATTGAATATTCAGTTTTGTTTTGTATTTTTTTATTCTCTTCAAAATAAAAAAATAAAAATAAATAAAAATAAAAAATCTGCAATTTTAAGAAGAAAAAGCAAGTCATGGTATGATGTATATATTACCATCTGTATGTAAACTTCACAAAATGCAGAATAAATCTATACAGTATTTGTGAACATAAACATATCATTAGAAGTACTGTTTAAAGTATACATAGGAATAATAAGCACTAAAATCAGAATACCAGTTACCTCTATGAGGGGAGAGTGAAGTCAGTAGGTTTCACAGGAGACATCAATAGGGCTTGTCAGATTTTATCCTGTAAACTGAGTCTATGGTATGTAAGCATCCAGTTATTATTCTCTATTTTTATATGCTTTAAATATTTCATAAGTTAAAAGATCAAAGCACATGACAATATAAATAATACACTACCATTCACCATCTTAACAAAAAGGATACACACAAATACGTATTTGCATACATCTGGAATCTCAAACAGGAGGGTGAGTATGAATGAAGATGCTTGTTTTTTACTGCATGCCTTTCATGCTGTTTAGATTTGTGTTAAAGTGTATCCATATTTTCAGTGCTAAAAAAGATGTAAATATTTTAAGAAGAACATTTTAACAAGAGGAAGCCCTTGTTCACCCAGCGTCCCCATGCCTGCTCCTTGAGAGCTCTGTTCCTCCAGTTTTCCAACGTTCTTGTTCCCACCCTCCTAGCCTTGCTTGACCTCTCCCAACCATGAGCCTGGGTAGAGCCTCTTACTGGGTCTTGTCCTCCCAATTCTGCACAAGTCAGCTTGGGTGCCACAAAAAGAAATCACAGGCTGGGCAGCCTAGAAAAGATGAATTTGTTTTCTCACAATTCTAGGGGACAAAAGTCTAAGATCGAGTCTAAGATCCTCCTGAGGCCGCTTTTTGGCTTGTAACTGGGTCTTCTTCTTGGGTCCTCAAATGTTATTCCCTGTGCAGGTCTGTGTCCTAATCTCCTCTTCCTCTGAAGACATCAGTCATGTTGGATTAAGGCCTACCCACGTAAACTTGTTTCACTTTAATCATCTTTTTAAAGATCTCCTAGGACAGTGACATTCTGAGGTCTTGGAATTACGGCTTCAGCCCTGAATTGGGGAACATAATTCACCCATGGATGTTGATTCACAGCCCTTTCTTTTCTTTTCTTTTTTTTAATTTTATTTTTTTATTTATTTTATTTTACTTTAAAGAGAAAAAAACAAAATTTCAAAACAACAATTAGGGGGTAACAATGATATATACATTTCTATTGTTATCTTCAAACCAGTTACTCAGAGCACCAAGACATCTGCATTTAATCATTCAAACAATATTAGTACAAAACTTTCTCTTCAATGAGCTCAGAGAGATCAGTAGTATAACTATCTTAACTTTCTTTTATGTATATCGTTTCTTTCAGCTTCTTACACTAGTGAGACAATACAATGTTTATGCATGCATGTCTGATTTATTTCACTAATAAGTATGGTCTCAAGGTGCACCTATTTACCTATAAGTCTCAAGTTTATCCTTCTTCATGGCAGAGTAATACTCCACTGTATAAAAACACCACATCATTTTTGTTTATTTCCCTGTTGATGGGCATTTGGATTGTTGCCAAGATCTGGCTATTATAAATTGTGCAGTTATAAACATGGGTGCACATATATTGCTGTGGTATAATGTTTTCAGTTCTTCTGGGAAGATACCCAGAAGGGGAGTAGCTGGGTAAAATGGAACCTCTAATCCTAGATTTTCGAGGAATATCCACACTGATTTCCACAGTGGTTGCACCAGTCTACACTCCCACCAACAGTGGAGAAGGGTTCCTTTTTCCCCACAGTCCTTTCAGCATTTGTTATTGGTTGATTTCTTAATAATAGCCATTCTTTCTGGGTTGAGGTGGGATCTCAGTGTTGTTTTAATTTGTGTCTCTCAAATGACCAGTGATGTTGAACATTTTTTCATATATTTATTTGGTGTTTGTATTTCTTCATCTGAGAAGTGTGTATTCATCTCAGCTGCCCATTTTTAGATTGGGTCTTTAACTTTGGGAGGACTAATTCTTTTGAGTTCTTTGTATGTTCTCAGTAGTAATCCTTTGTCTGAGGAACAGCTGCAAACATTTTCTCCCAGGGCTGGGGATATAGCTAAGCAGCACAAGCACCTGCCTGGTAAGTGCGAGGTCATGAGTTCAATCCCCAATAACAAACAAACAAAAAAAATTTCTCCTGTCTTTTGGTGTAGGGTTCTCATGAAGTTGTTACTCCAGAGCTTCCCAATATTGTTACACAAGGGAGAACAACTGTTTACAAGAGGTATGACATCCTAGCTACAGTAGTGCAATTAGCAATAATGATAGCATCAAGCACAATTTAGAAATTGACAAACTGTGGTAACTACTGATTTTGTCCTTTAGACCATAGGAGCAAAGTCTACAAGGAGCAAAGTTGTGTAACAGAACCAGTTGAAGATTAGGGGTTTGTATGCAAAGTGTTCCCTGTTGTTAGAGTGGATTTACCCTAGGTTTATCCAGACAAGCCATTTGCCAAGTCCCAGGTGCTTCCCAGGTGCCCATCCTACAGTGTAGGGGAATGGGTCAGGCACCTGGGTTGCTCTGGGCCACAGTTCCCTCAATGGTGGAGATGAGATAGGCAGAGTTTCTCCCCTCCTGCATGGCTCACTGATGTTCCTGGGATGTGGAGAGGCAATGGGTGGGGCCTGTGCCCTTTTTTTCTTATGCAGTGCTCAACTTGAGCAAATCCATCCACAGACAGGCCCTAGTCAACCCTCCTCGAGGCAAATGATTTATAAACCCAGAACTGCAGGATTTCCTCTGAGTGCTGAGACATACAGCTTACCAGATGGCACCCTCTCCCTGCACCTGCTGGTGAGATTCTCTCTTGTGTCCCCTGCCTTGGCCAATGGCCCCAAGGCAACCTAAGTGATACTGATCACCCACTACTCACCTCTACACTTTCCCAAACCTCCACTGATCTCAATCATATCTCAATATCAATTACCCTTTTACTCACTCAGTGTTTGGGTCTCTAAAACCACATGTCCTAGTCAAGGTCCAGCCAGGAGAGCAGAAACCACATGAGTTATTCTATCAAACAGCAAGTAACATGGGAATTGCAGGGACCAACCAACATACTCAGTGATGCAGGAAGCAGCTTTTACTCTTGAAAGAGGAGGAGCAAAGGGAAAAGACTGGGGTTAGTAGAACCCAGAACCTCAGAGAGATGTCCCTGTGAGGGTTCTTGAGTGATGTGCTAGTGAGCAGGGCCACAATAATCTACTTCCAGAAGTGTGGGGGAAACTGGGCCCACTCCACTGCCTGGAAAGAGCACCTTTGGTGTAGTATTGAAGTGACAAGCCTCTCCCCTGCCCACCTTGTTTGCTTCCCAATTTTCCTCCCACCCAGTGTGGCAGAACCCAATAGGCAAAAGCTAAAACAGGGCTTCCTTTGTCCTTGCATACAGGCATCTCAAAGCAGAGCATGCATGCGTGGGTTGGAAACTGAGGGGCAGGAACTAAAGGAGAAGCCCAAAACTCTGTGTCTGGTGAACACACATTGAATCCAAGAGGAAAGGAATGAATGCACCCATAGTGCACACTAGTTTGCTGCTGAGAGACTCTTCCCATGCCTCTTGTTTCTCAGTCACTTTGTTCTCTGCTCTCACCAGCCAGCAGGCTGGTCCTGTCTTCTCTGGAAGGAAGCCCTGCTGAGTCACTTTCGGCTGAAGGGCCCTCCCTAAAGGGGTAGCTGAGGATATGTACTGTCTTTGTGACCACTAGCCCTTCCCAAGGAATGTCCCTCAGGACCCACTCACCAGGACGGAGCCATCAAGTGGTGATTGACATCCCCTCCTGGCTCATGCTGATGACCTTCCTCGCCAGCACACTGACCGTTCCACCCCATCAATTTCAGCCAAGGAGAAGGAATGACTCAGATCCACCCTGAAGATTTAAGGCCTTACCTTTGGAAAATTTTGAATTATGTATGATTTATGAATGGCCATATTTCATACATACAATATTGATTTGATTCTTTTAAAACAAATAAAATGCAGGGCAAGTGGTGCCCTGGAAAGGTCACTTGTTATGCAAACCAAGCCTCAGGGAAACAATTCTGTCTTAGCTGCAGCATCAGGCAACTAAAAATGACCAGTGTGAATTTCATTTATAAAAACCATATTTTATTTATTCACTTCAGTTTTATGTCCTCTAAGAAGCAGAGGCCTTTTCCTGGCTCCTTTCTAAGACTGTTTCTGTTTAATAAGAAGCAAATTCTCATACATGCAGCAGGCAGGCCAACCAAGAGCAGTGGAGAGAGGGGGCGGCTCCTCAGAGCACAGAAGAAACAAGGACCTGGTGGGCCCACCTAACAGGGCTCCTGGTTTCTCTTAGCCAAGAGTTGCCAAGATCATTCTCAGTATCCAGGCTCAGCAAGGGAGGATGTCAAAGCACAGGTGGTCATGACCTGAGGGCCCCCAATCCTGACTGGTGAGTCATTTTCATTCCACAAAAATTTCAGTCATATAATGATGCATGAGCCACCAATCGTTAGTATTTATTTAACAAACCCACCACACGTCTGTGTTCCCCCTTTGCCTGCCAGTTGCAGGTAAATTTTATTTAAACCTCTCTTGAATGTGCCATCATGAACTTGACTTGTGTGCAACATTGAACTGAACTATGCACCCGGTCCATTCAGAGGGTGCAGTGCTTACCTTCCGTGATGGCTTGTATCTGGATGTCCCCTCATAACTTCACAGGTGAGACTTTTCAGAGGTGGCTGGATCTAGGGTATGTGATGCTGTGATTAAGTGCATGGTGTGGGATTAAGGGTTGCTACTGGAATAATGGAAAAGCCCACTGTGGGTGTGGATGGCAGCACCCAAAACACTGATAGTCTGGAAGGAATAGAAAGGAGAGGCTTCTGCTGCTACTGTTGCTTGCTGCTTGCTGCCTTTTGCCTGCCACACACGAGCTGAACTGTACCCTTCTCTGTGATGCCCCTCTGCCTTGCTACCCTGCCTTGGAGACAGCTGACTATGAACTGAAACCTCTACAAACTGTAAGCTGAAATAAACTTTTCCTCCTTTAACTTCGGGTGCTGGACATTTTGTCTCAGCAACACAAACAGTAACAATGACACCTTCTGCCAGTGGGCCCTGGGGCATAAACAGGGCACTGCAGTCCACCCATGGTCTGAGTCCACCAACAGCTGAAGAGGCAACCCATTAGGTTAGCATTTGCTGGTGGAGATGTCACCTGGCAGGGGGAGAGGTCACCCAAACCTGGTCACCAGGGTTCTGCTGTGGACCTAGGTCCCAGGAATAGTCTCAAGATGCCATCTATCCCCAGAAAATCACAGCCCAAAGAAAATTGTTCATGCAGGACAATGACACAACTTGACCTTGGTGACAGGATTACCACATGTGATCCTGAGAACAGGTATGATTTTTTCTGCCCACCTCAGGTGGGAGAGCCCAATTCTCAACAGGTAAGCCTGAGTTGGGGGGGGGTGTCTCAGGGTCACTGCAAGGACCTTTAGGTTATTTGGAGACAGTTCATCTGTTAAATATGGTAAAATTCATACTATTTATTATACTATTCTATAAGTTTTGATAGATGCATTAACACTGGGTTCAGCAGTCCCATCCCTTAATTTTCTACTGTAAATTTTTACTTTATCATACTAGTAGCCAGCTGTGTTTCTCAGTAACTTTCCCTGAGGGATACAAGAAGCAAACTATGTGTTTATCCACTTAGTATGATTAAAGGTAAGGTGTGTGCAGGTGTGTGTAAAAGTCTCAAGCCAAGATTTTCTCTACATGAGCCTTCATGTAACAGGTTTGGCATATGTCTACCCAATCATCACAGAGGACCCAGTAGACCCATACAACTCCAAGATTTGTTTTAAAAAGTTTTCTTTTGATTTTTCTAGTAGAAGTAGCCCAATTCAATAAAATGGCACATGAAAAGCCAGATTGGCAAGTTTTGGAGGATGCCAAAAGTTAATCATCAAATTCCTCATGCATTGATAATGAAGATTATCCATTATGGCAAAATACGTGCTTTCATAACAGAAGGGTGGTGTGGTTGTATGATGATGATTTTGATGGTGACCATGTGAGCCAAACTCCTTGTGACAGTAAAATGGAGCTAGAATTCACTGCTACAGATACAGGGAATGCAGATCTCCTTGATTTAGATGATGAAAAAGTAATGTGAGTATATATCTGACTAGTCAAAATGCTACAAAATGATCACACAATCAAATGGAATGATCCAACATTAGAATTAGATCTGAAAATATAGTGAGGATCTTGGCAGGGGTGAAACATATTGGACAGAACGCCAGTACTGCCATTCAGTATTGGAAACTGTAACAGACAAAATGCTCCAAGATGCTGTGAAATTTACAAAGGATGAAATACAAATAAAATCTTCTGTGTGCACCAATAACCATATTCAAAAATATTTTTAATATGACATCTCGCTAGCTGAACTGAGAGCATTCATAAGTTTGCTGTATTTAGCAGGGATTTCTCATGATGATCACAGGAATTTAAAAGACCTATGGAAAATCCATAAGTCAAAATATGGCATAAAAATTTATACCCTTATGGATGCAAAGACTTATAATTAATAAACCAAATGATGTTGTAAACAGACTGGTCTCTTCCATGTCCCAAACCAACTAGAGTGTGACATTCAACAATAGGTTTACCAGTCAGGGGTTTATCTCAGTGACACAAACACCTGCCTGGCAAGTGCAAGGTCCTGAGTTTGATCCCCAGTACAAAAAAAAAATTGGTTTACCAGTTTCCAGTTGATATTACATTTGCTAACAGAGCACAAGTTGACAAGCGCAGGAACTGTACACAGAAACAAAGAATTCCAAATGAAATGTTGCAATTTCAAAATAGAGAATTGTACAGTAAAATCTCTGGATTTCAGAAAAGATAAAACCTTGGCCACATATATGACAAAGAAAAACAAATTGGTACTACTGATGTCAACATTTCACCATGATGGAAACACTGATAGGGAAACCTTGACAAAATGGAAACCTGAGATGGAAACTTTTTACAACAAAACGAAAGGTGGAGTAATGTTGTTGATGAGTTATGCAGCAACTATGATGTCGCCTGAAACAAGACAATGGCCAGTGGTTGTGTTTTACTTGATCCTAAAAATGTGTAACCTAAAGAGTTTGATAGTTTACCAAAAAAAAGAAAAGTGTGAAATACCACAGAGAAATTTTCTTAGAGTATTGGACTGGAACTCATAAGAAACCATTTAGAGCAGAGGAAAAACAAAACACTCCTGCCCAGGGAAATACACAAAAAAAATTGTGAAACATGCTGGTGAGCTGACAGGTGAACAGGCAGGCAGAGAGTCACAAAGAACTAGTATAGCAACAGGAAAACAAAAAAGATGTCTGCTGTGCCCTACAGGAAAAAACAGGAAAAAAAGACATATGTGCTATCAGTGTAAGTGATATTTGTGTATGAAACATGCAGTTGTCATGTGTGAAGACTCCCTTGGATGTGACAATTGAAGCAAGGCTTATTTCTGTGGTAGACTTGTTTGTGTTTACATTTGTAGTTCACATAGGTTTTTATTTCTGGTGTTATCTGTAAGGTTTTGTAAGCAAGTAAACAGCTGATGTGAAAATTTTGATGTTTACTCCAAGCATTCATTACACATGACAACAGCAGGTACCATACACACGTAATGCTTACACTAATATTGTATTGATATCTTATTTCCTAGCTAAGTGCATGTTGTATAATATAGTAGGAAGCTCCTGACAAAACAGGAAGAGAAGACAGGTGACCATAATGCAGCACAGAAAAGGAAAGCTAAACACGTGTGCTGTCATGTAAGACTTATGCATGGAGCATGCAATTGTCATGTGTGAAGACTGCTTTGGATGTGACCAATGAAGCAAAGCTTATTTTTGTGGTAGAATTCTATTGATATTTTCACTGTAATTCATATAGGAATTTATTTCTGATGTTATATTTTAGGTTTCATAAGCAAATACACAGCTGATGTGAAGATATTGATATGTATTCTAAATGCACAACATGTATTTAGAATTTAATACTTTATTTTATTGATATCTTATGTTCCTGTTAACTATACTCTGTATAATATAATAAGAACCTCCTGACAAAACAGAGAGACCACTGAGATGTCAAGTATGTCCTACAAAAAGGCCAGGAAAGCAAAACACGTGTGCTGTCAGTGTAAGCAATAAGTGTGTATGGAATATGCTATTGTCATGTGTGTGGACTGCCTTAGGTGTGATCAGTGAAGTAAAGCTTATTTTTATGTAAAGTGCTATAGTTATTTTCATTGTAGTTCAGATAAGCATTTTTTGTGTTGTTCTTTTTTAGATTTTGTACACCAAAAAACAGTCAATGTAGAAAATTTTATGCTTTTTATATAAACACTCAATAAACACTAAAAATTCAATAGTTTATTTATGACATTTTCTTGTTAAGTACTCATTGTTTGATATAATAAAACTCATAAAATTAATAATTCATCAATAGAAATATTCTAAAGAGTAAGCATGGGTCTATCAGACCCATGTTTCTGCAACTTTATGACAAAATTAATGTTAGGCTCCAAAAGTATTGTGTAATGGACAACACAAGCAAGACATCTAATAGTACCATTGTCCCCCAAAATTCACTCTGGCTGTGTTTTTTCAGTCAGTCCTCCCCTATCCCAGGCCCTCATAACCCTCATCTATCCTCTGTTACTGTAGTTTTGCCTTTTTCTGGGGAACAGTATAAAAAGAATCACACACTATTGAGAGCCCAGCTTCTTTCACTCAAAATGAATAGAGATATTCACACAGTTGTGTACATCAATAGTCATTTCTCTTTGGTGCAGTGTTCTAATCTACAAATGCACCATAATTTATTTATCCATTCTTCTGTGGCTGGGTATTCAGGACAATTATCAACAGTTGCTGTAAGCATTCCCACAGAAGTCTTTGTGCTAACCTAAGTGTTCACTGCCCTGGGTTAAATGCCAAGGAGAGTGTATGTTTAACCTGTTAGAAACCCCCAAGTGGCTTTCCCCTACTCCAGAGCCACCTAACACCCCACCTAGCATTCCTACCTTTAAGATTTGAGAGTTCCAGATCCTGGGATTTAGCTCAGCAGCTGAAACGCCTGCCTGGAAAATGTGAGGTCATGAGTTCAACTGGTACCAAAAAAAAAAAAATTTGAGAGTTCCCAGTGCCCACATCTGTGGAAGTAACTGATAAATTTCTTGTCATTCTTCTGTTTATTTCTTTTTTAGCCATTCCAATAAGTGTAAGTGATGTATTGGTATACCTTTAATTTCAATTCCCTAATGACTAAAAATATGAGCATTTTTCATGTGTTTATTGTGGTCAAATGTATTATTTGGTGACATGTCTTTTTAAATTTCTTGCCAACTTTTTTGTCTTACTTCACAAAGAAAAAAGGTTTATTTAGCTTGCAACATTGGAAGCTGCAACATGTTGCAGGCTTCTGCAAGGGTCTCTCTCAGCTGCCTCACATTACAGATGCAGTGATATGTACCTTTCTGTTTGTGTGGTCTACACCATGCACCAATTTTTTTTTAGGTACTAGGCATTGAATACAGAATGGTCACATTGAGATTTACCTTAAGCCCTTTTTTTCTGTTTCTTTTGAAACATAGTCTCGCTATGTTACTAAGCTTCCCAACCTGGGTTCAAACTTCAACCCTCCTGCCTCAGCCTTCCAAAAGGCTGGGATTCCACCAATGTTTTTTGAGTTGAAATATGTTCACAACACATGACATTGACATTCATCTTAGGAAGTTGTTACTATATACAACATACCTTGATCATGTTCAATTTCACTTTTATCCTTTTCCCTCCCCTCTCCTCTTCCCCTCATCCCTTTCCCCTACTCCAAAAAGTTTGCTTCTATTTTATGCTTCAACTTATTCATAACTGAGTTTCTCATTAAAAGAATGTGCAATATTTAACTTTTTTGTCTGACTTTATTTTACTTAACATTATGTCCTCAAGATCCATCCATTTTCCTGCAAATGAGTAATCCATTTTTCTTCATGATTGAACAAAATTCCATTGTGGAAATATACTACATTTTGTAATCCATGTGTCTGTTGTTAGGCATCTAGACTGTTTCCACAGCTTAGCCATTGTGAATTGTGTTACATGGGTATGCATGTGTCACTAGAACATGAGTATGCATGCATCACTATAATAAGAGGTCTTTCATTTTTTCAGGAATATAGTGTACCTGAGAGATATAACTGGCTCAAATGAAATTCCAATTTTTAGCTTTTTGAGGAATCTCCATACTGCTTTCCAAAATTGTTGTACCAGTTCACATTCCCACCACCAATGTAGAAGTGCTTCTTTTTCTCCACAACTTAAGTATTTGTTGCTTTTTGTATGTTCTTCATGGTGGCCATTCTGACTGTAGTAAGATGGAACCTCAGAGTTGCTTTTATTTGAATTTCCCTAATGGCTAAAATGATGGTCATTTTTCATGTACTATAATGGCCATTTGTACCTATTTTATTTTATTTTATTTTATTTTATTTTATTTTAAAGAGAATAAAGTCAAGCAAAATAAAACAGAATAAAGCCAATCAAAACAAAACAGTGTAAGTGACACATGATTTCAAAACAAGATAATAGGAAATCAACAATGGTTACCATAATATCTCTTGTTGTCTGCAAAATAGCTGCCCATACCTTCAGACATAGTAAAATCAAAAAAATCAGATCAGAATAGAACCAATAAAAACAAAATAATGCAACACATGACTTCAAAACAAGATAATAGTTAATCCAAAATGGCTACCATAATATATCTTGTTATCTTTGAAATAGCTGCCCATGCCATCAGATATAATAAAATCAAACAACATAAAACAGAATAAAACCCAACCAAACAAAACAATGAGAATGATACAGGACTTTGAAACAAGATAATAGGGGATTAGCAATGGCTATCACCTTCAGAAGCAGATCCCCCACATACACTACATTGCATATTGTTATCCACAGAATAGATGATCAAACTACCTGCTTTAGGCCCCCAAAGTCAGTGAAACACTAAACACTACAAGCATTAAGCTATATTTCACCTCATTGGCTGTCATCACAACCTGTGTCCCTCTGGACCAGCCAGTCACCCAAGGGGGTTGGGGGAAGGATGTTGGCTCTTCTTGTCTCCCTGCCCACATGCCTGAAGGGACTGGCATCTGGCTGTCCCCCAGTCAGCTCACACATGGTGCCAACTCACAAGAGGCCTTAGCTTCTTGTTGACTTCTCCTCTCCTGCAGTCTGAAAATGGAGCTGACTCACAGGAGAAGGCTGGCATCTGGCTCTCCCTGAGTCAGCCCATACATGGTGCCAACTCACAGGAGGTCTTATCTTCTTGTGGATTTCTTGCTCTCCTCTGTACATCTTCTTTTGAGAAGTGTCCATTTAGGTCATTTGTCTATTTATTAAATGTGTTGTTGGTTTGGGAGGATTAGTTTTTTAAGTTCTTTGTATATTCTAGATACTAGTCTCCTATTAGAAGAGTAGCTGACAAAAAAAAAAAACTTTCCCATTCTGTTGTTTCTTAACTGTTGATTCTTTCCTTGGCTGTGCAAAATCTTTCTAATTTGATACAGCCCCATTTGTTTATTCCTGGAGTCATTTCTGGTGCTATTGTTGCTCTGTTCAAGTGCCTGTGGTTTCAAGTGTTTCCCATATTTATCTTCCAGGTGTTTCAACATTTCTGTTTGTATATCCATCTTTGATCAATTTTTATTTGATTTTACTTCAGGGTGAGAGATATGGGTCTAATTTCATTTTTCTGGACATGGATAACCAGTTTTCCCAGCACCATTTGTTGAAGAGACTATTTTTTCCCAGCACATGTTTTTGACACTTTGTCAAAACCCAGATGCCTGAACAAACATGGTGTTATTTCCATGTCTCCTATTCTATTGGTCTACTTGTCTATTTTTGTGCCCATTCCATGCTGGTTTTGTTATCATAGCTTTGTGGTATAACTTGAAACTGGGAATTGTGACAGCTCTGCTTTGCTTCACCCCTCTCCAAAGATTGTTTTGGATATTCTGTATCTCTTCTGGTTCCATACAAATATTAAGATCTTTTTTTCTACATCTGGAAGAATGTTCTTTGTATTTTAGCAGACTGCATTAAATCTATACTACCATTTTTGATAGCATGGTCATAATAATAATATTAATTCTACCTATCCAGAAACAGGAGATGTCTTTCCATTTTGTAATGTTCTCTTCATTGTCTTTCTTCAGAATTGTATAGTTTTCATTATAAAGGTCTTCCACTTCCTTGGTTAGGTTGATTCCTATATATTTAAAATTTTAGGCTATTTGCACGAACTTTGTGAATTGGGGCTTCCGTTTACTCTGTTGAGTTTTACTAGGCTTTATATACTCTACCTTTCAAAAGATATGTGATTGGCATTTGCTTCATGCTGTTAGTAATTTGGAGAGCAAAATTAATAATTTTGATGAAATCCCTTTCATTGATTTTATGGGACTTTTTTTAACATTGCATCTAGAAACTCTACATAACTCAAGTTTACAAAAATTCTTTTCTATATTTTTTGGAAATGTTACAGTTTCAGGTTGCACCTTTAGATTTATGATCTGTTTAGTTAATTTTTGTGTACCATGCAAGGAATAATTGAGGTTCCTTTTCTTTTTTCTTTCTTTCTTTTCTTTCATTCTTTTTTTCATATGAATATCCACTTGTTCAATTCCATCTGTACAAAAAATGTTCTTTTCTATATTGAATAGCATTTGTACTCAGAGAGACTTTAGTGACCAAATTACTATTGTGTATAAGCATTTAGAGTATAAGAATCTCAAAGTAAGTATTGAATAAACAGTAGCTTTAAAGCCCATATTCTTTGTTCTAGAAGTTTGAGTGATGGAGTACACCTTATATCATAAGATCTCATGGCTGGGGACATAGCTCAGCAGTATTAGCACCTGCCTGGCAAGTGCAAAGTCCTGAGTTTGATCCCCAATACCCCCCCAAAAAAAAGAAAGAAAAGGAAAAAAAACCCCACTATTTTATCCTAAGAGCTCTAAGAGGCATCACATACTTTGTGCAAAAGGAAATCCCCTCTCCTTTTTATCTGGTCTTGATGGTTGCCCAAGAGGAGTTCTGTTCAGATCCAGATGTAAGCCATGGTCCCCAGTAGGTGCCTTGGATGCAAGTAACAATACAGAAAGCCTTCCTGTAAAGTGGTTAAGGAGAGAAAACACATTTGACACTCCTTCTTCAAGTAGTATTTACAGAAGTATACTTCTTCATAAACATAAGACCTTATTTTAGTATTCAGGTGGCCATATTTAGAGACTCTTCACTTGAAGGGGTCTTTTTTATTAATAATTGATTGGGTGCTTTCTCTTAGCTTTGCCCACTGAAACATTATTTGCTTTGTGTATAGCACAATTGATTTTGTAAAAAGAGCATATTTAAACATAGTTTGACAACAGTGATGGTTTATTTGATGTTATCTTTAGGATATATTTAGCAGGCCTTGTATCTTCGGCATTTGAGATAGAGAAAACCAAACAAAGTCATCATGAGTTAGAGCTAGTCCACCAACAGGCACTTAATCTTGTTTCTTTTGAAAGGACAAAAAATCAATTCAAAGGATCCTGTGTTAAGGGCAAAATCTCTCCCATGAGTCCAAGCCCAGGACTCAAGTTGGATAGCACCTGCAGTCAGAATTCATGACGCCTTTGTGTGTACCAGGACTGAAGCGGGAATTTGGAACCATATTCCAATAAATGCTGTGTCTGAGAGGTCAACAAGCCAACTCAAGGTTAAGTAGTAATATTCCCAAGGCATCCTCCATTCAGTCTTTCAGAGAAAACCTCCTGTCCCTGCAGTTTTCCCAGGGATTCCAGGAATTCTTGGAAGGAAGAAGCAGTCTTCATCCACCTTGGGGCAGCCTCAGCAAACTCACTCTGGTCCCTGGAGCTGACTAGAAATTCGGTGCACTCCTCCAGTTTGTGAACTAATTAAGCCACAATCACTCAGCATCTCTCACACTTTGAAATTCAAAACAGCATTAAGTTGAGATCTTCTGCTTTGGGTCTCACCTGTAAACAGTTCAGAACCAGCATCAGATCCTCTGAAATGTGTCACCTCCACCTCCCCAGATACCTGCTCCACCCCACTCTGAATATACCAGTACCTGATAATCACATATTATCATGCTATTAGACATGCCACAGATTTTTCTCAACAAACTTTCCCCAGTGCTCCTAGTGTCCACATTTCCTGACCCCAAATAGTAACAGTCATTTTCATTGACTCTGTTGTAAACGCTTCCTATTTCCACCTGGAGTCCCCTCACATCCCTCCAGTTCTACTGACCCATTTCAGTCCCATTTGCATCATCTCCTCCCTGGGGTACCAGTTCCTACAGCACCCTACCTCAAAGCCCACTTTACCCTTGGAAAAGCCCAAGCAATTAAAAATACAGGACTTCCAACAGGTCTCACATAATCTCCTCCTGTAAAGTCCCCCTCCTTGCATGCCACTGCAAAGATTTCTTTCAGTTCATGAAGAACACTAACCTCTGCACTACTTCAGGGGTTTTGAATAAGCAGTTCTCTCTCCCTGAAGGCCTCGTCCTGCCATTATCATACCTTTCTGCCTCTGCTCAAATATCCCCTTCCTAGAAATGTCCTCCCACTTCCATCTCCAAGGCTCTCCTTGACCCTTCCCAACACCCATAATATTCTGGCGTTGCTTCATGTATGTACTACTCATAGACTGCAAGATTTCATGAGGGCAGGAACATGGTTGTGTCTTCACATCATGGGTACTGCAAGATGTGTGTTAAATGACCAAGCAAATGACTGCCACCCCACCCCCAGAATTCAGAAGCAAGAATGGTCAGATGTGCTACACACTTTTAATTTAGAAGCCATTTCCACTTCCTCTCACTGATTTCTACTCACTGGCTCCACATCTCCTCAAAGGGCAGCAAGGCCCTAAAGATGGCTCTTTACAGCAGGTACATATTTGGACATTCTCTGGACTCTTTGCCCACTGCCCTGTCTCCAGAGCTGTCTTTCTCAGGGTGTTGCCCCCTGAAATCAGGCACTATAGGCAACAAGAAATGGCCCTGAGACTGTGTTCTGTGTTCAGGAGAGATTAGAAAGTAGTGGGTTAAATATATTCACTACAGAACCCCTGGAGGGCTCTAATAAACATCTAACTCTCCTAGGGGGGAGTGGGCTTAGTTCCTTAGCTCTCAGATTTCTCAACTGTGAAACGTACCATTAACTTCATAACTGTCCAGCCCTTAGCTTTCAACCACCCTGAGTGGTCTATGGGCTAAAACTATGGTGGCTATCCTGAACAGCCTGAAGCTCAGAAGTCTCAACTTGAGAAATATTGGAATTCAGGAAACAGGGAGAACTTGCACCCGGGAATATGCAGGATTTCCCAATTTATGCTCCAAATCATTTTAAAGAGAACCCCACAGGGTTTCGTAGACCACTCTTTGGGAAATGGTAGGCTATGGCTGTACCTGAAAATTAATATTTACTATGTCTTCAAACACCAGGGTGTGAGTCCCCAGAGAGTACCAAAAAGCTTTTCAGTGGGTTATTCTGTAAAGAGTCATAGCTGTTGTCCCATGTCTGACCATCCAGGTTCAAACACATATTGTCACCTGCCCAAGAGAGACTTCGCACCCTCAGTGCCTCTCTCTGGTAACTGGAGGACACGGTGTCATTATAGGGGTGTTGGGGAGTATGGTGAGGTCACGAAGGTCAGAAATATGGAGCTGTCAGCCTCACTCCTAATACCTAGAGCAGGGCCAGGAGCACACAGAGCCTCTTGTTCATCATGCATTTGCCTAGTGACCCAAGTCAACCCCACTGATTTAGATGTACACTTTCAACCCCACTGATTTGGACGTATACTTTCAACAGAAACACAAATTTCAAGTAAACAAGTGTGATAATTCTCATTAGCCCTTATACAAAATTATAATTGAACTTAGGAGAAAACAGTAACAGGCAGGACCCATGAATGAAGCCCTTGTTCCTTTTCACAACCAGAACATCAGAGCATCATAACATCTGAACAACCCTAGGACATCTATGGAAAAAGAAGATTTCAACCCATAGGAACTTAAACTCAATAAAAGTGTCAAGGCACATACTGCATGTGTCAAGCTGAAGGTGTGAGATGCCTGAGGTCACTGCCATTGTTCAGATAAAAGATGCTGAGGTGAAGACCCAAAGGACAAGCTGGTCTAAAGTCTATTTGAAAAGGCTAAGGCTGAAACCTAGCAAAACTCTTGTGAAAATGAAGAGCGAAGCTGGAGGACTTTCATCATCAGACTGTAGGACACTGAAAAGCCACAGGCATTCAGTCAGAGTGTGTTGGCATAAGGTAAGCAGGTAGATTGATGAGACAGAATAGCTCCAGAAAAACCTTGTGTATACTGTATATATAGGTGATTTTCACCCATGATTTCATAATGAAAATTGTTTTCAACAAATGTTACCAAGACACCTAGACATCCATTCACAGAAAAAATAAACCTTGACCCTTATTAATGTAATCCCAAATACTGAGAACAGTGACCCAAGTATTGTAATCCTTTTCTCTGTCTTCCTCACAATCCAAAATTACATTTATAATCCCACTGAGATGTTACTGGAATCCCAGCAAGTTAATTCCAACCTACCACCTCCAATGCAACCCACGGTGAGACTAAAGACAACAAGATATATTCAAAGTTAAGGGCAGGCAAGGGGTCCTAAGTCCAGTCTCCATGAGGATACACAGACAAAGGCCCTGATGCAAGGCCTCTCCCAGAATTAGTATCTTGTGAAGAAGGGGGTGGCCTAAGGATGAGTGACAGAATGGCGGGCACTAAGTGAGTAACTCGAGCTGGCTAGCCAGGTAGGGAGAAAAGCATCATTGTAAAATGCAGGGAGAATGACATGCAGAAGGCTCAATCTGCATAACCCAATTAAGGTAGCAACTGGATTGTTTTTGGAGGCTACTGCTTCAGCTTCTGATATGTAAACTTTTGTGCCGTGGGGACTCATAGCCTCTTTATCTGGAGGCTCATACCCAGTTGACATTCCTGGAGCTGACTGGCTCTACCATCCAGCTGTGCTCATATCTTTTACAGAGAGCACTCTGCAAAGAAACAGGAAACTGTCTGATAGCTTTAGAGATTACATACCAGTACCTCAGCTAGCCTTATTTGCAATGCTTAGAGTCAATTGAAGATAGAAGGAAATATCATAGTCAGCTCTGTACATATCAGTATATGGAAATAAGTCTTGATATAATCAGTTGCAGCATTTGTTCTGCATTCAAGGGGAATCACTCAAATTGTCTCCCACACTTATCACATACCAAATACAAAAATAAACTCAAAATGGTGTGCAGACCTATATGTAACCATAACTTACAGAACTTCCAGAAAAAAAATAGGAAAAAATTTTTCTGATACTGGATTATTCAACAATTTCATAGATAAAACATAGAAGACACACTATTTTAAAATAAACAAATTGAATTTCATCAAAATAAAAAGACTTTTGCTCCTTAAGGACACTGCCATGAAAACAAAGAAGTTAGACACAGATTGAAAGAAATATTTGCAAGGTGTGTTAAGTAATTTGTATCCTAAATACTTAAAGAATTTTTATAACCTAATATTAAGAAAATAAACAATTGATTTTTAAATGGACAAAAGTTGAACAATTTAGAAAAATGTATTGGTGACAAATAACCAATGAAAATATGCTCAACATAATTAATTCTAGGGAAATACAGCTATAACCACAGTGCCTATCACTGAATTCACATACTAAAAGACATAAAAAGTTATTAAATTGATAATAGTAACTGTTGACAAGAAGTTAAAGCAGCAAAACCCTCATATGGGAGTCTGTAAAATGGTACAGCTACTTTGAAATTAATTTGAGGAACTTCTTATAAGTTTAAACATGCACTAGAATATGACCCAACAATTTGCTCCTAGATATTTACCCAAGACAAATTAAAATGCATATGCAATGCAATGAAATTGGAAATCAATGGCAAAAGAAACCATAAGAACTTCATAAACACATGGAAATTAAATAACATCCTCATGAACAACAAGTGGGTCACAGATAAAATTAAAGAAGAAATTAGACAGTTTCTGTAATTAAACAATAATGCCAATACAACATACCAGAACTTATGGGATGCAATAAAAGAGTTCCAATGAAGAAAATTTCTAGCAGTGAATTCCCATATCAGAAAAACAGCAAAGTCAAATAAGCAGCCTAATGTTGAATCTCAAGCTTCTAGAAAAAGAAGAGCAAGAAAGTCAAGTCCAAAGCCTGTACTATGGAGGAAATAATAAAGATCACAACAGAAATCAATGGAGATTATGAAAACAATACAAAAAAGTCAATTGGTTGGTTCTTTGAAAGATTAAGTAAAATTGACAGACCCTTGGCCAATCTTATAAAAAAAAAAGGAAAGAAAAGACTCAAATCCATGCAATTAGGAATGGAAAAGGTGAAATCACCACTGATCCTGCAGAAATTCTGAAGACTGTCACTACCTACTCCAAGAATCTTCATTTTAGCAACATAGAAAGCACAAAAGAAATGGACAGATTCCTACAAACATACAAATTACCAAATCTGAATCAAGAAGACATGAAAATCATTCAATGAAGTTTAAGATGTAGTTAAAAACCCATCAACAAAGAAAAGGCCATGCCCTGAAGGATTCGCTGCTGAATTCTACAAGATATTTAGAGAAGATGTAATGCCACTACTCCTTAAGGTAGCATGATGAAACTCCCAAACTCAGTCCTGAAAGTAAGCATGACCCTGATACCAAAACCAAAGAAGAATTCAACCAAAAAAGAGAACTACAAGCCGATCTCCCTAAGGAACACAGACACAAATATCCTCGAAAAGATGCTGGCAAACAGAATGCAGCCAATTAACAAGAAGACTATACAGCATGACAAAGTAGAATTCATCCCAGAGATGTAGGGATGGTTCTGCATACATGAATCAATAAATGTACCACACCATATTAATAGAGCCAAGGACAAAACCATATGATCATCTCA
>RJWT010013835.1:0-21490 GCA_004365215.1 Cuniculus paca
GAATATGGCTGGGTTTTATAAATATTCTTCATGACCTTAAAAAGAATACTAATTCTCTAGTTACTGAATGCAACACAATATCCATCTGTATATTTATGTTAAATCAACTTATTGACTGTACTCTTCAAATCATCTACAGCCATACTAATCTTTGTCTGATTGATTCTGATAGAATTTTATCAAAACCTACTTTTCCATTTGTTCTTGTTATTATGTTTATTTTGTTCCATAGCTGTCAGAGCCACTTTGATGAGGGCATGTAAATTCAAGACTTTTATTACTTCTTGGTATATTATTTCTTTTTTATAATACATTGTTCTATTTTTTTTTCTTGAGACAGATTCTCATTTATGTTGTTCATTGGCTTTAGACTCTGTATCCCAGGCTGACCTCAAACTCACAGCAATCCTCCTGCCTCAGTCTTCCCAGTGCTGGGATGATAGGCATGTACCACCACACCCAGCAATACATTGTTTATTTTAATCAATCTTTATGCTTTCTGATAGTAGCATTGCTACATCAGCTTTCTTTTAGTTGCTATCTGCTTGGTATATCTTTTCATTCTTTTTTTTTCTTCAAAATTTTGAACTTTTAAAAACTAATGATAGAATATCCTTTAATTGGCAAGTATATTAGTTTCTTTTTATTGTGGTAGTAAATGTACTGACTTACAATTCTAGAGGTCAGGAGGCCATAAGGCTACATGGAAACTCTGGCATGGGGGATCTGTTTCCTTAGCTTGTCCAGCTTCTGGAGGCCACATTTCTCGTGGCCCTTTCTCTGCCTTCAAACCCAGCAGCATCTTCTCTGCTCTCTGACCTCCACTTTGACCCTTACATCTTTTTTCTCTGCCTCTGATCCTCTTGCCTCCCTTTTATTAGGACCTTTGTGATTACTTTGGTCCCAGACAAATAATTCAGGATAATCTCTTCATTTCAAGATCCTTAATCACACCTCCCTTTTGACATACAAGGTATTCACAGGTATCAGGGATTAAGACAAAGATCTCTTGAAAGGGTCATTATTCAATCTACTGCATCAAAACTAACATTTCATTTCATTGAAATTACAACCACTATGGAAATCAATATCAATATTCCTCAAAAAAATGAAAATATAAATTCCATTCAACCTAGTTATTCCCCTTCTAGTTGTCTCTCCAAAATATTTGAAGACATCGTATTACAATGACACATGCATACCCATGTTTAAAGCACCACAACTCACAGTAGCTAAATCTTGGAAGTAGCTTATATATTCATCAAAAGATGAATGGATAAAGAAAATGTGGTGTTTACACACAATGGAGTACTACTTTGCCATAAAGAACAACAAACCTGAGTCATTTATAGGAAAATGAATGCACCTTTGAGAAGATGTTAAGTGAAATAAATCAGTTTAACTATCACAAGGTTTCTGTTATATGAGAAATCCAAAATATAAACAAAGAATAAACTAAAAGACAGATAATAGGAAACAGAGAAATGATATTTTACAAATGGGAAGGATACTAAGAGATGGAGGGAGATGGGAGGGAGAGGAAGGCAAGGGGACATAAAAAGAATTAAGATGTGTTATGGACATGTACCAACTTCCCATAATGAATGTAATCATGATGTACTGCAAACATGTACTAAGAAAAATAAAATAATGTAACTGAAAAACACTGATCTTTCAAAACAAAATGTGAGTATGGTATACTGTACTTATTGCTATATATAATTTTGCATTTTTCTGCTGTACTATTTCTTCTACTGTACTGTTTCTCCCCTTCATTTTTCTTCTTTTCTGTTCATGTTGAATTAAGAAGTTTTATCTAAGTCGCACCAACCACTATCATTTCACATACAGTTTTCCTATATTTTTTGGAAGCTATAAATTTTATTCATTTTAATTTTTAAGTAGCCACCTTGACATCATTAACTAACAGTATATCTTTTTCTAACAATAATGAAAGAATTTAGTACATTGGTCATCCTGAAGAATAATCAAAAAGCACCCTGTAACATATTTACTATGTCTTGACCTTTCCTCATCCTACCATTTTTCAAACATCATGTAGAATTCGGATTTTTCTTTGTCAAAAAATAATGGCTAATTTTTATCAGTCAGTAATCAATCACTCGTTAGTGAACAAAATAGCATACTGATTTATTTTTTCTTTTGTTTCTTGTATCTCTGTACTTTCTTCTTGGTTTTTGTTGCTGTTGTTTTGAGATGGATCTCTTTTGCCAAGGTTGATGTCCAACTCATGGGCTCAAATGAATCTCCCAGGTATGCAGCTGGGACTACAGGTGCATGCTACCATACCCAGCTAGGTTTATATTTCTTTCTGCTAAATTTTATTCTTCTAAATTCTCTGATAGAGTTCTTACAGTTCATGACATGCCACTCTTGCATGATGGTTTAGCTAAATATAAATTCTGTTTGACAGATTCTCTTTCCCTTTTGATTATTTAAAGACTAATCTCTGGTGTTAATTATTGCTGATAAAAACAGTCTGACTTTTGTTTCTTTATGAATAATTTTTATTTTCTCACTAGTTCCTTTTAAAACAATGTTTTTATCCTTGCTTTTCCTAAATTTCTTTTTAATGTATCAGAGGATTTAAACCTTAAATTCTGAAGTCTTTTAGGCCTTATTTCTTCAAATGTTTTTTCCCTGCCATACTGTCCTACTTTGAGGAGAGAAATACACACATACATAGGAATGTGAGTACTAGTTTTTTCCTTCTTTCTTTTTTTCCTGTCCTACATTTCTATTTTTATTTTATTTCTTACACAGATTTTTCACCTATCTCTTTATTTTGCATTCTCACTGGTCATATTCCAATTTACAAATTCTCTTAGATTTTGGCAGTTCTAAGATTTATCCTATTTACATTTCCAGTTCAATTTCTGTGACTATATTCTTTATTTCCAGTATTTATAATGAGTTATCAGAGCACCTTATGCTTGATTCAAATCTCACCGTCATTGTTTCACTCTCTTTGTTTTATGTATGTCGTCCTATTTTGCCTCTCTTTGAGAATCTCAGGTGCACTTTCTAACAAATTTCAATTTGGGCTATCGTTTGTTCAAGAATGAATTCATTACCTGATTGTTTGCAGCTGTTCTTTTGTGTATTTCGGATATCTAAATGATAAATCAGTCTGGCATGAAGTATGTTTTCCTCTCATTCGTGGAGCCCACACCTCTTTTTCTTTTTAGCATATTTACATTTGCCTTCACTGACCCAGAATCAAGTCGTTAGCTTCTTTTCCCGTAGGAATATTGGAAAAGTCAGATTCAGCCATTGGCCAGCCAGTGGCTTGGCCTAGTTTTACCTACATCACAGTCTGTACTTTCCTTCCACCTTTGGCACAGATGTGTGTGCCAACTCTAGCATCAAGAACATTGCAGCTTTGTTCAGTTTTCTTTCCCACTCAGGGAAGCTGCCTTGGCTGGGGACATTGACCCTCATCAATTGCTGCCTGCAGGATCTTTGTGGTTCCCATTTGTCTTCCTTAAGTTGCCTCTACTAATTGCAGACCCTAGTAGGTCTGTGACTTCTGGCTCCTCTTATCATTATTGTTCCACTTGTGGTCTATATGATGTTTATCTTGTTTTTTAATACAATTACACCTAGTTCTTGATTTTTTCCAATATTTTGTCTCATTTTTCTGTGTCAGAGATGTCATAAAGCTCAAATCCAGTGATATATAATCAGTCCTTTTAACTTTTTATAAACTTTTTTGTATTAACAAAGGAGTTCTTACAAAAGAATGGTGAAATGTGTTTTCAGTTGGCATGACAGCAGTGTTCTTTTATCTTTGCCTAAATTATGAAAAAAATTGTTAAAGAAACTCATAGAAATAAGGGCATAGGAAGAGAATAAAACTCTGTATCATGATGGGTATCTTTTCTCTTGTCACATAAAATTCAAGACCATGGCTGGGGATTTAACTCAATGGCATAAGCACCTGCCTGGTAAGCATGAGGTTGTGAGTTCAATCCTTGATACCAAAAAAAAAAAAAATTCAAGAGCATTCCAAATGGACTGAGCTTGTCCTGAGCCATCCCAAGTGGCCCATTTAGTGATAAGAGGATGTCAGTGATGATAACATCAAGAGACTTCCAGAAACAAAGGTTTGTGCTTGACAGAGAACTGAGAGCCTCTCACTCACACACCACTGAGACCTCTCTCACTTTAACAAAACTAAATGTGTAACCCAGAAGATAGATTCCAGCCAGCCAAACTGATTATAAACCACATGGAGAGGAGAGCTATTGATCAGATGTTAGTTAACGTGATGGCTCAGCACCTTCTGTGAATTTAAAATGACAGTGTACTGGTCGAATATGATTAGTTTGAGTATAAACTAAAGGCAAAATGAAAGGAAGAACTTTGGTTTCCTTGTTGCTAGAAAGCTGTCCAGAAAGGTCTCAGCTTCTTGCATACTTTGCAAACCCGTCCATCTTTATTTCTGTCTGTCCCAGCTCTTGATTAGTTTTAGAAATTTGTTTTTTCTAATTAATTATTATTCAAGTATACAGTTAGTGCCTGTCATCACGGAAGCAGTTAAGGTAAAACTCCCTTCTTGTACGTTATTTTTTTAACCCTCAAATCCTACTTGTCCTCCTCTATGAAAACCTATAACTTCTTGGGCCAGGGATTTAGCCCAGCAGGTCAAGTGCTTGCCTGGTAAGCGCAAGGTCGTGAGTTCAATCCTCAGTACCAAAAAAAGTAAAGAAAACTTATAACTTCTTGTGTATCATTCCAGTTTATATCGCTTTTAAGAGATAGTTGTCATATCAGCTGAAGCATTTGCTTTGTTTTGTGCACTGACATTAGACAGCCATGATTCAACATTAAACCAGTACAAAATGAAATGTAGTTTTCTATAATGAGTGAAAACAAGAAGTATAGTAAGTAACATGGTGTGGAGGTTTACTAACAGTAAAAAACCCTGAACAAACATCTGTTAAAATTATATAATGTTCATCAGGAAGAAAATCATATTCCCTCCCATTTCCTCTTCTCTGTCACAGGTAAAAGGACAAAGCTTAGAGACACACACATGACATGGTAGAACTTTCCATAAGATAGTACTTGGAGTATGTTTTCATTAAAATGTTAGTTGCAATGAAATTGTTATATACAATATCGTTTCATTCTTTAGAGGAAAAACTGTCTCTCTGGGATGTTAGTATATGAGACGCATCCCAGGGAGAAAGGAAATATCATCTGAGGAAAACATGGTCAAGTGCCAAGCACAGGTGCATTACATAAAATAGTCACTCAACGAAGAGTTGAGTGTAGGACTGCTGAGGGAGTAGCTGTACCATGAAGAACAGGGGAGTAATCTCAGATCTGGAATCCAGTCCCAATTCTGTATATACAGACTCTGGGCGAGTTGTTTAACTTTTTGAACCTTCAGTTCCCTCTCTTGAAATATAACTAATAATGCCATCTAGGAAATTAAACATGATAATATGTGTAGAAAGTACCTGTTGAAAAAAAATAAGCACTCAGTAAGTGGTAGCTTTGATTATTAATGTCGACAAACAAAAAGAAACAGGTGAAGTCACTTGTAGGAAAACAACTTCCTTGCACTCTATCTGAAAATCTTTTATTTTTCTTTCTTAGATAAGGAAGGAAAGGAAATGAGGGACACTGAGAGAATCCATAAGATTTTGAACTAATTCATCCATATAGTATGGAGCTCTATGAAACAGAAGTCCTGTTATTGCTTTTTCTCACTCCTCACTTGTTACTCCAAATTTTTGACAGAGAAGCCATTCTTGTAGAATATAAAAATTCTGTGTTTATGAATACATGCATCTTTCGTATTGAAAAACATACATTTGTTAATAAATACATTACTGTTTATAAATATGACTTTCCCCGGTTTTCTGATTTACTTCTTGGAGCATACTTAGGTATTTTGGTACAGATGCCCCATGGCATTACGCAAATCATGCCTGCATGCTCAGGAGCTGTCTCTTTCCCTTAATTTAGCTGCCTTTGTGTCTGAATTTAATCTGATGCCTTTCACTGGGTCTTGAGAAGGAAATGACTTTCAGAAAGAATATCATATTCTTTGTTCCAGGGTGCTAACCTACTAATCTAAAAGAGATTATTGGTATATAGTGCTTGAGAGCAATGTGGATTATGTAGACCACCTTCCCTGGCACAATCAAAGTCAACTGGCCTTCTAATTCGTATAGATATTTTCCCCCACAAATAGGGAAACTAAGAAGTAGATCAGCTGTTTAACCAACAAGGACTCTCAGCACATCAGTGATCAGACCTTTTCTATTCAGTCCATCGTTCCAAACCATTTTTCTCTACAAATAAGGAGAAAGGCTGGACAATATAAGAAAATCATAAGTCTGAAGGAAACAGGAACAACCTACTCTGTGACGCCCCAAAAGTTAAAGGAAGCTGAGACATACATGGTCAGCAAGGGTAATTGTCAATCAAGTCAAATCATTTCAATCTCTGCCTGTTCAAAAGAGAGCCAGGATTGTTAGTTCCTTCGCAACCTTCCCAGAAGCAAACATGGAGCATCATCAAAGGAAAAAACCATTACTATAAACCTTAAAGTACCTCTACAATTAGTATGTACAATGTCCAGCAGTTATTTTTGAAATAACTAGGTATACAAGACAATAGTAGAAAACTAAAATATGCTTAATATGTTCAAGGAAATAGGAGACAAGATTTAAAAATTCAATAGAGTTCTGAATACAAAAGGAACGAATGGGAATTGTAAATCTGAAAAGCACAACTGAAATTAAGGTCTTAATGGAATGGTTTAACTGCATTATACACAGAGACTAATAGAGGACTGTGGAAGTCCAAAGCTAAATCAGAAGAAACTATTCAAAAAGAAACATGCAAATATAACAGGATGAAAACTACAGAAGAGATGGTAAAGAATACAAACATAGGGGTTATCCTTTTTGGAATACCAGAAAAAGAAGAAAGAATGGAGAATAGATAAAAGCTGAGATATTTAGCCACATATTCAAAAAGCAGACAAAATAAATACACACACACAAAAAAATAGGCACCTTATAATAAAGCTGCTTAAGACCAAAAGGTCGATATTAAATCATCCAGAGGGAAAAAACAATTCACTTAAAAGGAATAATATTAATGACAGCCAACTTCGCAGGCACTATTAAAGGTAGGATACAATTATGAAAACAATTGAAATACCAGAAAACTTTCACTTGGAAGTTAAAATACTAGCCTCCTTCCCCCTCAATTCCCAGAACATGGACAGAACAGAACTTTGTTTGCTTTTTTTTTAATTTTATTTTTAAGAGGGGGGAAAAAAAAAGTACAAGAAAAATAAGGAGCAAATAAACAACAATAACAAAAAAACCCAAAACAATAACAATATAGGCTTTAAAACAAGGTGGTAGGAACTTAAAAGGTTATTTTGCATAGTTATCTTCAAGAGTTACTCAGATTACCAGATACAGACATGCAAAATGGATCTAATCCTGTAAGTGTTAACTGTTTTGCTCCAAGGAGTAATGGAATTAGTAGTACAATCATCTTAGCTATCTTAAGTGTATATATTCAAATTTATATCTTTTTTTCTTTTCCCTTCCTTCTTTTCTCCTTTTCCCTATCCAAGTTATTTTTCCCCTTTGAGCAGTTTCTTATCCTTTCACAATATGTTTCAAAGATTTTGTATCTTACTTACTTTTTCAGTTTCTTACACTAGGGAAACAATATGGTATTTACACATGTGAGTTTGATTTATTTCACTTATGAGTATGATTTCAAGTCACATCTTTGGACAATTCTTCTGTGGGAAATTTGGCCAGCTACAAGAAAAGGCAAAACAATTTTTTTTTTCATAATTGAATATCTAAATAGTATCTAGTGGTCCTTGGTGGGCTGCTATCCAAGCACACAGAGGTTTTAGTACTTTACCTTTAAATGTAAATACTTAACCAAGCTCTACCCCATGCCTGTAATGCAGAAGTAAGAAACCAAGGAACATAAAAAGGAGAACCTGGAGGAAACAAAGACAATGCAGGAAAAAGAAAGTTTAAAATAAAACTAAATGACAATTAATAATCTCAAGAAAATAAAAGATTATTTTGCATCCACAATATTTTTGAAAAAGAACAATAAAATATTTGCTCAAGTAAATTAAAAATGTGATCACAGAAATTGAAAATCTGATGGCATAGTTGGAAAATAAAACTGAAGATGTATCAGAGTATAGAAAAACAAGACCAAAAGCTAGAAATGAGGAAAGATTAGGAAGGTAGATGATTTGCTCAGGATTTTTAAGATCCTTGTAAGTATTCTAGAAAGAGCAACTTTTAAAGTAGAAAAGAAATTATCCAAAAAAAGAACTGAAGGAATGTGTTCAGAACTGAAGAGAGGAAGTCATGGAAATGACTGCTCAACAGTGCTGGGTAATGGATGAAAATTGGCTCATGTCAAGGTATGCCATCATTAAATGCTACAATGCTGAACCAAAAATAATAATAAGGCTGCAGAACTGTAGAAACCTCCAGATTAAGAAAAAAAAATTTACGATCAAAACCAAAACTATTAGGAACCAGAGTAGCATCAGGCTTCTTAAAAGAAACACTGGGGAAGGAGCATGCTGAAGGAAAATAAATCCAGCTCTTAAATTCATCACTAGCAAAAATACTAAGCAAGTTGTAAGAGCAAGATAAAGGCATTCAGACCTGCGCAATCTCAAAACATCTACATTCCGTGTTCCCTTTCTTGGGAAGCAGCTGAAGAAATTATGGTCACAGTGAAAAAACACAGGATTCGGGAAAGAGATTCAAACACCGGAGGGATTCTCAAGGGATGTACGCGATGGCAGTGTGGGGCCCTCCTGGGACGCCAGCCTATCACAGGCAGCCTGTGCAGACAAGAGTTGGAGAGTAGATAGCTGCTGGAGAGATTTGCCTCAAGAAAAAGGAACCAATAGAAAGTATAGTGTTCCAGCAAGTATTAAGAGGCAGTTTCCACGTCCCTTTTTCAAATTTTTACTTTGGGACAAGGTCTTACTAAGTTGCCCCAGCTGACCTCAAATTTGAGATCCTCTTGCCTCAGCTTCCTGAGTAGCTGAGATTACAGATGTACTGGACAACAAACACCCAGCCTCTTTGACTTCTAAAATTGCGTGTGCATGCATTTAGTAAAAGTAAAGCAAATAAATAAATAAATAATAAACCATGATGCAGAACAGTCTGTATATGCTACAGTTTATGAAAGGACAAAAATGTATATGCAAATATGCTTTTTTCTTTTAGCCATAAAGTATATCTGGAAGAATACACAAAAAACTGCTAGCAATGGCTACCGTTAGGGGTGATGACTAGTGACCATTCGCAGGCGTGAACGATGGACTTCAACCTTTGAATCGATTTGAATTTTACACTGTTTACATATACTCTTATTTTTAAGCTTTTAAGAAAGACAGAAAGTGAGAATAAGACTGAGATGAGACAGTAGAGTTAAAAAGAGAGTGACCATATCCCAATAGTAGGAGTTACTTAATAAATCTAAGTATGTCTTTCTTGTTATGCAATTAATGTTATCTTTATAAAAATAAGAGAAAAACATCACTCAGACTCTTGCCATGCAGGTGACCACCATTAAATTTCTGATATGCGTCTTCTGAATTTTTCCTGTGTATGAGGTTTGCCAGTAGATTCCTGCCCCTCACGTGAGATAGTACTATTTTTGTTATCAACTGTTTTCACTCAAGACATATTGTCACCACTTAATATGAACTATTTAGGAATATTCCTCTGCAAACAGGGCCTTACTATGCAGTTCGGGCTATCCTTGAACTCATTATGCAGTCCAGGCTGACCTCAAACTCCTCCTGCCTCAGCCCCCTGCAGGACTACAAGTGTGTGCCACCACGACTGTCCCAGATCATTCTTACTGATTGATTTTATTGCACCATTGTACTCCAGCACAGTTAATTTAACTAATCCCCTACTGATAGATTGTTTTTCCCTGCTGTAAACAATGTGTGCATTTTAATTACAGCGTACATTCTTAACTGTTTCCTTTGACTAAACTAGAAATTCAATTGCTATGTCAAACAGCATGAATATGTCTAAAAGTCTTAATACATCTTGTGAATTCTCTCCCATAAATTTTGTACCAATTTATACACTGAACTCCCAGCAGTGTCAAAGAATGTCACTCTCTCCCAGACCCTTGCCAATACTCATTTTTGCCCAATCTAGAAGATTTTTAAATTTTTAATTGTTATTTAAATTTGTGTTTCTTTGGCTTTCTGGTGAGGCTGAACAGTTTGCATATATGTTGGCCCGTGAGTGTCATTTTTGAGCCCTGTCCCCATCCCTGGTACACTGCTGACTGAAGGGAGAGACAAAAGGTAAATTGAGTGGTTTTTTCCCTTCAGGATCCACAATCTCACGAAAATAAATGAGTACACAAACAATACAGCTAGGTTACAATATGTAAGCAAAGAGGAATAAGTGATAAATTCTTCTGTCAAATCAAAGTGTGTCAAGGATCAGAGCATTTGTGGGAGACTTGAAGGCTCAGGAGAAGGAAGACAGAGAAATGGGGTTGCATTCCCAAGAGCAGCGCGTTCAGATGCTGTGATGATACTCAGAACATTTGGGGAGTGTGAATCACCTACTGTCCTGGGAAGTTTGGAAAAGATTTTGGAGCCTGCGTATGAAGAATTGGGCCTAGATCATCCAGACTGAAGGTGCATAACTTGTGTACCAATCCTGATTTTTGAGCCCCCATGTTTGTAGAGTGCCTGGGTGACTTCTCAAAAGGAAGTGAGAGCTGCTTCTACCAAGATGCATGCAAAATAATGGTCCCTCAAACATAAAAACTGAGCTTTCATATTAATTGAAAAGAAAATAATAAATATCTGCCATATTTGGGGTTCAGTGAACTCTGGAACTTGCCTTTAAAGTTATGAGTGAGTGTGCGTGTGTGTATCGTACATGCATTTTTCTATGAAGGGGTTCCATGGCTTTCTTGAAGGAGACACAAGACTCAGCATCACTGATCCAGACATTGGAGAGCCATCCAGAACCTCCGCAGGAGAGGACCGGTGTCAGATCTATGAACGATAGCCCTGTCATAGATATAGACTGGGAAGGGTGTCAGCAGGAAGGAGAATTAATTACGAAGTTTTGGAAGATAATATGAATATGGCTATGATTTATTGGGTATTTATTCTGTGCTCAGACAAGGTGCTATATATCTGGTACTTGTTTTATTTCATCTGCAAGAACATTTAAATGATAAGGAAACCAAAACCTAGACTTTTAAAATCAGCTTAAATTTACCTGGCTACCAATAACAGAGTCCAGAGTTGACCAAGAGATCATGTGACTCCAAGGTCACATTTTTAATCATGACTCTGCGTTGCCTCCCTTGTAAAATTCTAATTCCAATTCTTTTGCACCTCATCTCCTACAGCAATCAGCAATTAATTATTTTAAGAAGCAAAGTGACTCATTTCAGGAAAGAGAACTGTATGACTAGAGATACTACTTAGATGAGGAAAAGCAGACAGGCCTTGGTGACTCTTCATTGTTCTTGTTTCACAAAGAATTGATTATCTGCTGAGATAATGCTATAAATGCAAAGAAATCCCTCACTCTGCGTGTTGGTTCCTGTAGTTACTTGCTTTCCTTCCTTCCATGGGAGGAAGTTCTTGCAGATTTCAAATGCCAGATGAGTTATTTCTTGTAAAAAAAATAATAATAATAAGCACAAGGTGTTGTTTTCTACAAGCTTCCTAGTTATTAGCACTCCAGAATAGCAGAACTGTCTGAGCATATTCACGCTTTCACTTATTGTTGATGTGACATGTGCAAACAATGGCATTTGTTTCTACCTTTGGGGGCAAATATTAAATGCACAATAAAAAACCTTATAAAAGCTCTGGCCAATTCACCTTGGGAGTGAAATGCTGCATAAGAAATGCTCTGATGCCCTATTGTCAAATAAAAAGCAAATGTTACCTTTATGTATGTTAACCCTCAGAGAGAAGGGCTTAAAGTCAATCACCAGTGGGTATGGAACTCACCATTGCAAAAGATCACACATTTCCCATCTTTCACAGCCATATGCTCCTGGATGTGTTCTTTATGGGCCAGAGAAATGATTCTGACTTTCCAGTCCTCATTCGCAGAAAAGGCAGAGGCAACTATTGCTAAAGTATTAATGGAAGGCTTTGGAAAGCTTGTTTTTATCATCTTTAAAACAAATATATGAAACCTTGTATTAGTCCTCTATTGCTGGGTAACAAGTTACCACAAATTTCGGGGCTTAAAACAATACTAATTTACTGTCCATTTCCATGGGTTGGGGTCCAGGGATGGCCTGATTGGAACCTCTCCTTAGGATCACAAAGGTTGATAAACTATATTAGCTGAGCCGTATTTCTTACAGCAGACGTAGGTATGGAAAGGCCCACCTCCAGACCCCTTGGGTTCCTAGCGGAATTTCTTTCCTTATACCTGAATGACAGAGGCCACCCTTCCCTTGCTGTCTATCAGCAGGGACTGCTCTCTGCTGCTCCTGAGCCGTCCACAGCTCCCTGATGTGCAATGCTTTCCACAGGCTCTCTCATGTGTCACCGCACTAGGAAGAGCCCACCAGCCTGGTAAGTCAGTCCCCCTGAGGAGAATTAGGACCAGCCAACTGATTTGGGACCTTAGCTGTACCTACAAAATTCCTCTACAGCAGCTCCTAGATTAGAGTTTGACTAACTGGGAAAAGATCCTTGTAACCCAGGAGATGGATATCTTGGCGCCATCTTAGAATTCTGCCTACCACATACCCCACATGCTTCTCTTCTGCCAAGTTTTGTAATCTATTTTTGCAAACACTATTAAGCCCATACTTAGGTATCACATGGGACATTTCAGATCCTATACTAGGCAACATTTATGAGAACTTACTATATGCCAGACGCTATTCTGAGCTTTTAGATGCATGACCTCATTTCTGTAGAGAGGCATCACCATGCCTCTCTACAGAAAAGATAATCAGTATCCTGAGCTACAGAGAAGACTGAGATAGGACATTGGCAAGTGATGTCCCCACCACAGTCCAGTCTGGAAAGCAGCAGAGCAGGAATTCCAATCCACATCCCTTTCCTTATAGAGCCCTCCTTCCTAACCTATTCCCATCCACTACTATCTTCCTGTATTTTTGTTTCAAGTTTACAAAAAGTCCTCCAATTCTATGATTATCATTCATCCATTTCTCCTGTAGTCTAACTTGCCTCGATTACTAATGACAGAAAATGTCACACAGACTAAGTCCTCCCCTAAAGCAAAAGACACACCTAAAAGTCAAATTCCAAAGAGATACAGGATGCTAGAGCAGTTTACAACCTGACTTTTGCTAAGGATAGCCCAAGACTTCAGCATCTGCCATTTTAATTGCATTGTTCTTGGATTTTTATGATGTACTTTGCTGTCCGATTTTATACCACATATTGATGAATAAGCTTCATCAAAAAGAAAATGCACCAGTTTAGCCCTGGAAAGCAAATTCAGGTCTTTCCAATGCACCTAACCTATGTCAGCAGGAATCAGAATACAAATGGTACATATCCATCGAAAACTAATGTCCCCTGACTTGAAATAGCACCTATGCTGATGACATCCTCACTTCACTGTGAATAGAGGAGTGACCTGTATGACTGGCTAGGGGAAGAAAACAACAGGTTGGAATTGGGGAAATGACATTGATAGTACCTGCTCAAAAGACACCTTGCTTTTCGATAAAAGGACAAAAATGACATTGATTTATGTCTTGTCAGCTGAGTCTCATAAGCAAACAAAACTACATAGAATGTTCTCCAAAGCCACAAATGTAGGAAGAAAGGCCAACAGAGTAAGATCTTCTCACCTAGAACTTTCTTATTTTCTCTCCTAGCTGCCCCCTGCCCAACACTTGTCCTAATAGCAGATGGATATGAACTTAGGACCCAAAATTCCTATAGAATTTCAAATGCAAAGTTACCTTCCTATAAAAGCCTTCTCACCTTTCAAAACCTGAGATTTGGAAGAGTTGGAGTTGGGAGAAGGGCTGATGATGTGCAGCGGTCTTTACCAATAAGGTAGTTTTGGCAGAGAGCAGGAAACAGCTCACGACACGTCTCCCTTTATTCTGGACCCAAAGATGAACTACATTTCCCAGCCTCCTTTGGGGGTAGGTATGGCTGCATGATTGAGTTGTGTCTAAAGGAAGTGGACAGAAGGAATGTATCCTACTTCAAGGATTGGTACCTAAATGCTAGCACTTGACCCTCCATTCTGTGCTCTGAGAAGTCACAAGTTAAATATGTCAGCATCTGTTTAACTGAGATCTTTAAAATTGAAACAGAAGCTCCTCCTCACTCTTGTCACCAATTGAAATTCATTCGATCCAGAAATAAGCTTCTATTGAATTAAGCCATTAAACATTAGGGGTCTTTCTGTTATAGCAGCTACCAATACCTTATCTAAAATAACTGCCTAAATTCTTAAAACTACAAGTAAGAAAGCCAAGTATTTCTAAGAAAGGAGAAGGGCTGCTTGTTCAGGCAGGAAAATCTATTTCCATGTATTGCTTTGATTGTGTAGGTCAGACTGAAAATGATATAAGTCAAGGACTCCTATCTACTGTAATAAAAACTGTAGGTGAAATGAAGCTACTCCAATCTATTTTAAAATATCTGTTGAAAATTGAATTTGCATGTGCAGCTCTTTTAAACTTATTCTTGTATCATCTTTTATGATTAATGTGTTAGAGGATTTTAGTGTTTTCACTTTGGAATTAATAAAAAAATGCTATGCTACATTAAGAAAAATATCATTCTTTTAAACCTAAATATGAACAGAATATTATGGCATTCGATTCTTGCTGTTTCTTCTGCCAATAACAATTTATCTACACTCCTACAATTTAAATTTATGGGGATTATTATATTTTACTAATACATTATTAAATTACTTAATATATTTTACATATATTAATGTTCTGGAAAAGGAGATTTTGCTTACTGTTTTCTTAGTATTTTAATACTCTAATAGGGCTAAGTTACTATGAGAAGAAAAATTTCAGAGAAAATTTTGAAAAACAGATTGAGTCATGCAAGATCCAGCATTTTTTTTCCACAAGTGTCCATCAAATACAATTATGCTACAAATATCTTTGTCCAGATCTTCATTTATCTAGTATACTATTTAAGACTTAATTGTTTCCCTCTATTTCTGTGTCACTAAGGATGTTCCAGATTCAAAGATCATGAGTAATATTAAGACTCTTAATTTAAAGTTAAACCTATAATTTCCCTTAATACCAACATTAAAATAAAATTTCCTCATCATCATTCATCTACATCTTCATTATATATAATTTATAATCTTAAAGCTCTTGTTGTTTCTTTTAATTCATTTTATTTAATTGTGTTCAAATACAACTTACTGATTTCCCATGTAGACTTTCAAACGAGGAAGAAACATGACAAGCTTTCTGGTCTAACAGGATTTGTCCTCAGTTGCAAATTTGGAAATTGGAATTTTGATTTAAATATTAGATTCTCCTTGTGAGGCAGATCCTCCCGTGAGGCAGTTCCTAAGAGAGGGACTCTTGGACCCCATTGACCAATTCAGTTTCGAATCTGTTTTGGAGCCAGCCTGGGATTTTGATGAGATTCTGCCTGGTTGCAGTCTCTAACTCTTGCCTGTAATCTGCAGTGTAATGTACATTCTTCTCATTTTCAAAAATCCTAAGTGCCATTCTATCAAGAAGTTTCTTATTCATAACTTCTATCATAGCCAAGCTCCCATAGAACTACACTTATTTGGTGTGTTTGTTTGTTTAGTACAGTCCATATTGTCAGTACATGATGTTTATATTCATTTTAGGGGATAGGCACAGATACTTAGCAAAGTGGGTGGGGAGAGGAAGAACAAGAGAAAAAATCTTCTCCTTCCTCTCCCCACCCACTTCCCTCCCTCCATCTCTAGATCCCCTTGCCCCATTTTCATTATTATTGTTATCTTTTTACTTTATGTTGTGATATATAGTATAATGATTACATTCATTGTGGGTAATTGGCATATATCCACGATGCTTCTTAAATCTCTTGACTTCCCCTACCCTTGGTCTCTTGGTTGCCTCCCCATTTGCAAAAAGTCTATCTCTCTATTTCCTTTTATCGGTCTTTTATTTTGCTCTTTATTTGTACTTTGGATTACTCAACTGAGAGAAGCCATATTGTATTTAAGTTTGCGTTTCTGATTTGTCAACATGATGATGCTATATGTGTTTTGATATTTCTCCTATTTTTCCTTTGCTAGAAATTAGTTTAGACTAGAATAATTTGAGATTGAAATAGCCTCTAAAGTCCAGCTCACAGAGTAAATTTTACATTTGTTTCTAAATACATTGTTTTCTTCCATATGCTTTACTGTGGAGGGCTTCTTCTGAGTCATTATACTTGAAAGGGTATGAAGAGCCAATGAAGATTCACAAGGGAATCATCGAGCCCTTCTCCAGTGAACTGCAGGGTTTGACTTTTCCTCTCCGTCCTCATCCCTGAAGCTTCTGGATGATTTCCACCACTCTTCCTTTTTAGCCCTTTCCCACAAGGCTAATGTTTAATAATTATCAGTCATTGATTTAAAGGGAATAGCAATCGAAAATGGGGGACAGGAGGCCTCTTATTAATTTTTGAGATAATTTTTATGTATACAATTAGAGTAGAATAAATTAAAGTTTTTAAATCAATAATGTAACATAACCAGGAAACATCGCTTGATAATTATGTCTAATTTCACATTTGGAGGGAAGAGAAAATGTGTGTGGTGCATTTGTCACAACCAAAGGGTTTTAATATCTTCTGCTCCACAAAAGCGTCTTGTTCTCTAGATTTCCCTGGGGTACATTCACCCCAGCCTCCTTCTGATTTGCATTTTTGTCATTCAAGTGTTCTTCTCCCTGAATGCCATTACTGTCAGCTCCTTAGGGGAAGAGAATGTGCTCTGGGCATTTTTGTGTTTTCTACAACCCCTGTACCTCAGGGCCATTGAGTGTATGTTTGCTATACTTACTTAAAATCCTAAAAAAAAAAAATTTACTCATCAAATTTGCAGATGACTGGAAGAAACAAGGAGGAGCAGCTAATAAGTTAAAGGCAAAAGCTTAAGAATTGTAAAAGCTCCCAGAAGGCTGAAAACCTTCTAAAAAGAAGTAAAAGACCTAGATGATAAAATGCAAAGAAAAACACCAAAACTAAGAACAACATATTTGTATTTAACAGCATTTTTAACAGAGCGGAAGACAGAATTAGTGAACGGGAAGGTGACTCAGAAGAATCCATCCAAGATGAAGAGCAGGGAGCAAAGAAGTGCAGATAAGAGGCCAAGGGACAGAGCGGGGGTACCAGGAAGTCAGACACACACGAAACTGGTGTTTTGCCACTATGGGAAAGAGAAAGTGAGACAGAACCAATATTTAAGCAGAGAATGGTGGGTAACTTTTTGTAAATAAAAGATACCAAGCCAAACACTCCAGAAAGATAGCAGATTCCAAGAAGACTATGAAAATGAATCTAGACCTGGATATCGTGAACTTGCACTATGAGCACTAAGAGACAAGGACAAAATGTTAAAAACCGTCTGAGAAAATAGATTACCATCAAAGGAGCAGAACTATTTCAAAACTGAATCAAATGTTTATAGCCTGAATCTTTTTTTCTGATATGACACCTTAACCTCACTTTGGAGTCTATAACATGTAATGTTTTCTTCTGAAGCTGGAATGCAGGATATGAAAGCATATGCAAAGGGGGTAGATTGAATTTATCCTATAACACTCCCTAAAAGTGAATGGAAAGTCGATGTGTAGAAGGTTCAAAGAAAGCATATTTCTGCCTAATACAAGAAGAAATGTCTAAAGATTTGAGTTGTTAGAACCTGAAATAAGTTATCTTTTGGAAGAAGTAAATTATTTACCATCAAAGATAATTAAAAGGTCAATGTATTCATTTGTCAAATATTTATTAAGCACCTACTATTATACTACACATAGCTATAGATGTTCACAGTATTTAAACAAGTGTAAACAAACAAAGAAAAGACAAAAGTCCCTAGAGCTTACACTATAGTGCAAGGAGACAGGCAATAAGCATGATAAACAAGTAAATTATGAAGGTAAAGGTGAAAATGCCAGAGGTAGGTTCGCTATATAAGATGTGACGGAGTAGATGTTATTTTGCCAAAGAGCATAAGGTAGAAAATGAGTGAGCTGCAAAGAGTTAAGCAGTTAAAAGGAATAGATTGGTGGGAGTCATTTCCAACTCTAATTCCATCTTATCATGTATTTCAAAATAACTTTAGAATTTTAATTAAATCCTACTAATTTCTAATTAAATCCTATTAATTGCTATGAGATAGAATTCGGGGTGACCTTCAATATTGTGTTGATTAATGAAAGCTGTTCATCTTCACTATAAAATGTTAGAAACTTTGCATTTGAAAAGCATTTCTTTTAAAATTCCAAATTCCATAAAAAATGTGGTACCTTGTGTTGGCATCTCATAATTCAGACTGGGACAGATAATTAGTATAAGCTTCTTAGAAAACTGAGTTGTCATCGTGGGAAAGAGATGTAAAGAATCTTCACAGAGCATTCAAAAGTAGAATTGGAGCTTTGCTTTTCAGAATCAGATTGCTTTTTGAAAAAAGAAAAGCCAACAAACATTCAGCTGCTTTGATGCTAAAAAATAATGTTTGTCTCTGATGTTGACTTCTGTGGTGTCAACCATGTGGTGTACAGAAAACTTTAACATGTACAGAATGAAAAGCCGAGAATATCCTCCTTGTTAACTTGTGGTCTTGTGTTGCAGGCGAACAAAAAATCCCTTTGGACGATTGAACCCAAAGAAGGCACCGTTCCTGCGGAAGCTAATGTCCCCCTGACACTCACTGCCAACCTGAACGATGTTCTGACGTTCAAGGACACAGTCATTTTGAACATTGAAAACAGCAACACCTATCACATTCCTGTCCAGGCTTCAGGAATCGGTTCTACCATTGTTTCAGATAAGCCCTTTGCTCCAGAACTCAATTTGGGAGTACATTTTTGGTAGGGAAATATAATGGACCAATGTTTATTGATTATCTCTTAAATTGCACCAGCATCTACTTTAGAAACTTTTAAGTAAACGGGACAGCCAGTTCAGCTCCTCTCCTGTCGCAGCCTCGCTTTCTCCCTTCTCGGTGGGGACACCAGTCACAAGAAGACATTTCCTAGTTATAGCTTGGCTACATTCTCCAATCTGTGTCTGTCTACTCTAGAGAAGGGGATGATTTAGGAAATGTACCCTTGCAGTGACTTCTTTGTAATGAATTTTGAGCCTCAACCATGACTTATCCTCTTTGATTTCAATATACTGCTAATACCTAAGCAGAGTATACCCAGGGAGGCAAAAACTTATTGCAAATATCTTATCACATATTACAAAGTCACTAGCTTTTTTTGGTATCGTTTTTCTACTTGCCTCCTACCATACCACAGTTGAAATATCAGCAGTTGGCTTCCTGTGATTATCCAGGGTCTAAATAGAGGATAGAGAGTTTAAATATTTAAAAACAACGAGGCAGTTATAGATACCTCTGAGCAGCACAAGACAGTATAGATATTAAAAAGTATGAGGTTTGAATGGTGAGGGTAGAATGTATGTGTGGAGTTTTATTTCTGATTCCTCAAGATAGTCATGCAATTATCAGTAACTGACAACTGGGAACCAGCTGGATTTGTACCTGCCTGTAAGACTTCTATGATCACATCTCACAAGTTACTTCTGCCTTCTGTTCTAACAGCCTCTAAAACCAAGTCATTTGCACTATGCCAGAGAAAATGGAACGGGGTAATTAGGAACCCATTCATGCTTCCTTTCCTCTACCCCACCTACAAAACATGACACTTGATTGAAAATACCATAAACCAATAGCAAATTAAGTAACTTGCAAGTCAGGGAGTTGAACTGTATTTTTACAAAGAAGCTTTGAGTTACAAAAATCCTACTTTCTGACTGTCTATTGGCCAAAGCTAGGGCATTTTGTCATTTCATACTAGTGCTTCTATTTTTAAATTTCTTTACAAGTACTCAAATCTAATTATAAAAAGTAAGGTACCACAAACATAATCTAACTGCATATTCTTAATCTATAAATAATGCCAGCCCCAAAGGATATTCTAACTCTTGCCAAGAATTGAAGGGTTAACAATTTTCCTTAAATATATAAACTGTAGTTGTTAGTTACTAATTTCCCCTCTGCATAAACCCTATTGTTATTCTTTTTGATATAAACTCATATTTCCAGCAATAGCCAGAAGAATCATCAAAAGCAGGGATAAGCAAACTATAGCCCACTGCCTGCTTACATAAATAAAGTTTTATTGACACATAGCCAATATGTCCTTGGCTGCTGTCACACTACAACAGAGTTAGGAAAGAGACTATACAGCCCCCAAAGCCTAAATTATCATCATCATCATCATCATCATCATCATCATCATCATCATCATCATTCTGCCCTTTACAGAAAATGTTGACCAACCCCTGGTTTATACAAATACACCCCCCACCCATTGCATGGTATGGGGTAATGCCCTTACATTTTCAGAGCTTCTATTACTTTATAAAATGAAAGGTAACAGACTTATGATCATTGCCTTTCTGTAACTTAAAGAAATTCTATGAATAAGTACAAGACACCCTATCTAGTTTATAAAACAGTACATATTACTTACTATGTCCCTCCCAAAGCCTACCATTAGCCATAAAGTTAAACTGTCAGGTAAATTTGCTCCATTGAGCATGCCCTACAGACACATATTTAGAGAGAAATTGCTTTACCTGACAATTGGCAAATAATTCTTCTGATTATTTGATACTTCAACCTATTTATTAGATATATCATTCCCTAAGGAGGAACAGATAGGATAAAATCTCAGTCTAATAAAATATAAAAAATGAAAAAGCCCTAAGGTGAGTTTTTCTTTGAAAAAACAAAACAAACAGAAACCGAAATAAACTAAGCCTATAAATCAGTTTTTTAGACCCCATACAAAGCACATCTGAACTACCTTTAAAATCTTAGAAATCCCAACTTACAAAGATCCAGGCAATGAAGAGATCCTTAGTAAATATTTGTAGACTAGATAGTGAATGAATGAATAAATGAATGAAGGAAGGAAGGAAATAGTGACATCTCAAAAGTATATTATCCAAGAAAAGTACCCAGTCTTGATGGTGTTTGGACTCTCTTCAGTCCTGTTACCTGGCCTCTGTTAAAACTTAACAGATATCTGTTGCTTCTTTTCAGAGCACCTTCAAATTGAACCCATCAGAAGACATTTCACTCCATCCATAGAAATTCGTTCAACACAATTTCAAATGTGCTTCTTCTCCAACTGATATTTTGCCTTCCTTTCCGAA
>RJWT010013836.1:0-21491 GCA_004365215.1 Cuniculus paca
TTTCAGAGAGGACTTTTTTAGCCACTTATTTAAAATATTAACAAACATGAATTCAAGGACACAAAAATGACTCAAGAGCTCTATAGATGCATAAAACAAGTACTAATTACATCATAAGGTGTGCGTTCGAGAAGACAGTTACCGGCATTTTAGGAAACTATTAATAACACCCCACGCCCCATGAGGGTTCCACTTGTCCTAAACTTGACTTGGTTGTTTCATATACTGTAGAAGGGTTCCTTTTCCCCTGCAATCTCGCCATCATTTGTTATTTGATTTGTCAATAATACCCATTCTTTCTGGAGTAATATGGAATCTCAGTGTTGTTTTAACTTGTATTTCTCTAATGGCCACAGATACCAAACATTTTTTGAAGTATGTATTGACAATTTGTACTTCGTAGTCCGTTCATCTCAGTTCCCCATTTTATGAGTGGCTATTGTAGGTATCTAAATTTTTTTGAGGTCTTTATATATTCTAGGTATTAGTCTTCTGTTCAAGGAATGACAGGCAAAAATTATTTCCTACTCTGTAGTTTATCTCTTCACTTTCTTGGTTCTTTCCTTTGCTATGCAGAAGTTTTTTAATCTGATATGATCCCACTTGTTTGTTCTCAGTGTTTCTTGTGCAATTGGGTGTCTATTCAAAAAGTCTTTGTGTCTGTGTCTCAACGAGTTTTATTTATTTTATCTTCCAGCAAATTAAATGTTTCTGTGCTGACATTTTGACCTTTGATCCATTTTGGTTTTACTTTAGTACATGGTTAGAGATCTAACTTCAATTTTCTGCATGTGGATAGCCAGTTTTGCCAGTACCATTTGTTTAAAAGGCTAACTTCGTTGTTAAAATTTTTATTTTTTTATTAGTACACATTTGTAATAGATAATGATTGCAGTCCTTGTGGGGAGTTGGTGTGTGTCCATAATTCATCTTAATTCTTTTCTTTGTCCCCTTCCTTCCCCTCTCCTCCCATTCCCTCCATCTCTTCATCCCCTTCCCATTTTCAAAAGATTTGTCTCCCTGTTTCCTATCACCTGTCTTTTATTTTGCTCTTTATTTACATTTCGGGTTTCTTATTTAAGAGAAATTATGCATTATTTAAGCTTATATGTCTTGATTTACTTCACTTAACATTGTCTGTCTCAAGGTGCATCCGTTTTCCTGCAAATGACTCAAGTTTTTCTTTTCTTGCACAGTATACACTCAACTGTATGTAAATATATATTTTCTTAATCCATTCATCTATTAATGGCCATATAGACCATTTCTAAGATTTAGCTGTTGTGAATTGTGCTGCTGTAAACATTGGTACACATATATCAGTGTAATATGAAGTATTTAACTCTTCATGAAAGTTACAAAGAAAGGGACTAGATGGGTTGAATGGAATTTTTAGTTTTAGATTTTTGAAAATTTTCTATACTGATTTCTATAATGGTTGTGCTAGTTTACATTCCCACCATTTGTTCAAAGGTTTCATTCACCTCTGATATTTGCTGATTTTTTTTTTTTGTCTAATCTATTTGTGACAGTGCAATATTGAGGCCTCCCTCATTATACTTGTATTGGTATTTATCTGACTTTTTTTTTATGTCCAGTAGTATTTGTTTTGTGAAGTTGGGCATGCTGATGTTTGGTGCATATATAATTGGCATCTTTTCCTGTTAAATTGTTCTTTAATCAATATGCAGTGATTTTCTATGCCTCTTCTGATCAATTTTGACTTGAAATCCACTTTGTCTCAGATTAGGATAGCTACTTCTGCTTTTTTCCAGGTTCCTATTTCATGTTTTCCATTCTTTGATTTTTTTATCTGTGAATTTCTTTTTTGATTAAATGCTGTTTCTTGTATCTAGCATATTGTTGAGTTTTGTTTCTTGATCCCTTCTGCCAATCTGTGTCTTTTGACTGAAGAATTGAGACCATTTACACTGAGAGTTACTACTGTTACAGTAAATTAGCGAGAAATTACCCACAGAAGGCCAAGAATTGAGAAACAAGCAACTTTTATTCAGCTAGCTGGATGATATGGTCAGAACTCTGCCATGACACAAATCCATGCCGTCTTTGTTCTCCAGAAGTTTTCTTTTTCCAAATCCATTTTATTTCAAAGAGAAAAAAAAATTTCAGAACACATCAATCAGGGGGCAATAATGATACATACGTTGCACGTTGTCAACCCCAAATCATTCACCCAGAGCACAAGACATCTGCACTCAATTGTCCGAACAATACCAGCACAAATCTTTCTCTTCAATGAACTACAAGAAATCAGTGGTATAACTATCTTAACTTTTTATATACATATATATATACACATGTATATGCATATGTTGTTTCAGCTGCTCACACTAGTGAGACAAAGTTTACACATGTGTGTCTGGCTTATTTCACTAATGAGTATGGTCTCAAGTTGCATCCATTTACCTATAGAAGTCTCCAGTTTATTCTTCTTTATGATTGAGTAGTACTCCATTGTATAAAAATACCACATCTTTTTTATCCATTCCTGAGTTGATGGGCATTTAGGTTGTTTCCAAGATCTAGCTATTGCAAATTGTGCTGCTATAAACATGGGTGCACAATCTCCAGAAGTTTTTATACCCTCACAGTAACCATGGTAACCTTATCACCTTTCTCATAATTTACAAGTTCCTCAGTTACCATGGCAACCCTGTCAGTGTACTTAAAATCTTGAACATCTATCTGGGTTACTAATCAACAGGGATGCAGACAAGGATTGCCTTGACCACTGTTTGTCTCTCCTTTTATGGTTTTATGACTGCTAGGGGTGGAGATTCTCAGGGACAGAGTTCTCCTAAATGGTAACTGCAAACTGAAATGGAGTCTAAGAAACAACATGGAATCTCCTTTGCCTTCACATTTCCCCATTCGAGGACATAGTTTCTTTTTAGGACATGCGTAATCAATCCTTCATATGGTGATGGTTCATAACTGGGCTCACATGCATCTATTTCAGTTAATACCATCATTTGTACCTGATTTAGACTACTTTAGATTCTCTTTTACCCAGTTGGTTAAAAATGGCCCAAGAGTAAGGACCAGAATTATGATTATTATCACCCTGCAAGTCTGGTAAGTAATGAAGTCAGCCCCAGATTCCAGTTGACTATCTGTTCCTACCAACTTCCATACCTGCCATTTTGGTTGGCCCTAGCCTGATCCTGGGCTCTCTGGTCCAACTTTTCTAATGTTTCTATATGATCCCAGAGCCATTTGCATAAAAACAACATTCTTCCCCCAGGGCTGCACATAGTCCGTGTTCCAGAAAAAAGTAGATTGAGTCCTCGTTTATTTTGCAGGACCACCTCAGCTAGTGCATTCACTTGATTATGTAGCTGTCTGATCACATTGCAGACTCCTACTACATCCTGTTCTATAATTTGTGTTATCCTAGTAAGTCTTTGGAGACCCATCTCTGAACTGATTAGTGCTCTTGTACTTAATCCAGTGGATCCGGCTACACTGAAACCACAGCAGCTCATTTAGATCATATCTGTTGTTTGGGGAGTAACTACAGGGACCTGTGATTTCTCTGAACTGCCTCTTGAATTGCTCAGACTCGGGGAATCAGCATTGTCAGGAGATAGGGACCTATACCTGTAAATTTTCGCCTATGGTCCAGGCATTTAAATAACCCATTAGCATTGTCGGGAGATAGGGACCCATACCTGTAAATTTTTGCCTATGGTCCAGGCATTTAAATAACCCATTAGCATTGTTGGGAGATAGGGACCCATACCTGTAAATTTTCACCTATGGTCCAGGCATTTAAATAACCCATTAGTACAGAAAAACCAAGTTCCCTTTAGTGCCCAGTGTGTTGAATCTTGGGACACAGTGTGGTTACATGTAACATGGTTGAGTCCCTGTCCCACACAAAACCCATCTGTACCCAGTTTCTATCATAAGTAGAGGTAGAGGCTCTCCCTCCTCTGGGGTACAAATTGGTTGGTTGGGGGCAACCCCTTTTAGAGAGGCGACCACCTCATAGAAGGAGGGGGCGTCCAGTCTTAAATACACTCAGCAGTTTTTGGCTATTTCTGGTTCTCATAAATTAAGGATATGATGAGTTTCATGAGCATTTTGTAAACACCTGTTTGTGTACTTAGCCTCTGTAATGTTAACATGGGTAGTCTCTCAGGCCGAGACATTTTCCTTCGGGGGGACAGTGGGCAAAACCTTTGGCTTGGAATTGTCTGGGTAGATGTACTTCTCCGGAGCGTGCTGGGAAAAGGGCAGCTGGCTTTCTTGGAGTTATTTCTATTCTGGATATATGGATGAAGATTCCCGGATCTCTCCATCTTATTTTTTGTGTATACATCTGAACACCCTAGGTGAGTCTCACGGCCTGTGCAGGATCATTCATGTCTTTGAAGATTCTTCTAATCTGCATACAAAGACTATCTGAGTACCTAGTACTGTAGCCAATCTGCTTTTCTTTGTACACCTGGATATCTGTCATTCTGGGCCCACCAGTGCAATTCCAGTACAGGATCACAGGTTCTAACAGTTCAGTCCTGCTCATCATACCGTCCTCCCCAAAGTCCTATGGTCTCATAACCCCAGCATGGGCAGTATGCTGCTTTTTCATTGTTACAATTTCCCCCTTTTACCTTTGGGCATATATATAGCCCAAAGTTTACTAGGTCTGTGTCATTGCTCTCTTCTGTTGATTGCCTTTTTCTGAACGTCACACACAGGGAAGGGGTGACTCTTATTCTTGTCTTGCTACCAGTGAGTGTTCCAAATTTTACATATGGGGATTACAAATTTGACAGAATAAATGGATTTGAAGAAAGAAAACACATTCGACTACACTGTGATGCCAGCTCAGCCCGCTTAATCCCAATAGAGTCTTGTGGTCATTTCGTCGTGTATTTGCAAAGGTGTTCCCCAGGCTTATCAGGGACAGTTGTCCTTAGCTGTGAGCTGGTTTCTTCTGAAAGCAGCAGCAGGAGAGCTGGAATTGGGGCAGCAGCTGGGGTCATTTGTAGTCAGCTTTTGTTGGAGTCTGGGAGCATCGTGGTGAGCAGGTCTCTGATGCAGGTGATGGTGTCGCTGGCTCCTCGGGGGTCCACTTCTTGACTCTGGGTTGATGAACCCACAGAGTATGACCTGAAAGTTTGTTGTGGTTTTTTTTTGTTTTGTTTTGTTTTGTGGGGGAGGGGTTGTCTTTTTGAGACAGGGTCTCACTAAGCAGTTCAGGCTGGACTTGAGCTCACTTTGTAGGCCAGGCTGGCCTCACACTCGCAACAATCATGCCTCAGCCTCCTGGAGTGCTGGAATTACAGGCATGCCCCACCACGCCCAGCTACCCTGAAAGTATTAAAGCAGTTGGGGTCATTAACAGGATTTCATGCGTACGCCCCCACGCTCATTTTGGTTGAAGGGGCTCCTCTTTCCATGTTTTAACTAAGACCTTGTCTCTTGGTTCAATAGAATGGAGCAGGGAGTGAACCAGAATAGGGTGGCATTGCAGCACGGTCTGCTGGAGGTCCTCTAATGTCCAGTGTAGCGCCTTCATTTGCTGACACAAGTCCAAAATCCCAACCTCTTGTAGCCCTTCTAGTGCAGGTACAAGCAGGGGAGGGCTCCCAAACACCATCCCAAATGGAGTCAGTCCCTCCCAGTACAGGGTGCACCGTGAAGGGAGAAGTGCCACGGGAAGCATTATGACCCAGTTTGCTTCAGTCTCTTGGCAAAGCTTTGCCAAGGTATTCTTTAGAATTTGGTTTTGTCTTTTCATGTGACCCAAACACTGAGGTCAATAGGCTGTGTGTAGTTTTCATGTAAATCCCACGGCCTCTGAGAGACCTTGGATTACTCAACACACAAAAGCGGGTCCATTGTTTTGAACCCATTACGGTGAGCTTGTACCAAGGTATCAACTCTGTTAGGGCTTTAATTATTTCCCCAGATGTCTCAGTCCTAGGACCTCCACCCAGCCTGAATAGGTACAGCTCAGGACTGGCAAATACTTTTTGCTTCCACTAGTGGGCTTGATTTCAGTAAAGTCTACTGTGACATCTTCAAATGGCAAAGTTCCTTGTCTCCAGACACCTGATTGGTGTAAAAACTGCAACCAGATTGTCACGGGTGCAGGCTTCACATTGTGCAGCCGCCAAAGCACACAAAGTCCACAGTCTAAACATGAACAAATGGTGGCTGAGCAGGCCTATCATAGCCATCTTTCCCACAGGGTGCAGCTGTGTAAGTCCTGTATCACCTAAAGTCCCAGAGTTTCCAGGAAGAAGACTTCCTCCTAGTAAAACTTGTCACCCATTTTTCTCTGTCCCCTTCTGCTTTAACCCATGACAGCAACTCTTCTGAATACTTGGGTGGCTTGAGCAGTGGTGCACCAGGACACAAACTGTAGGAAATTGTTTTCCGAGAGCAGCCTGTTTAGCAGCTAAGTCAACTGCATGGTTTCCCTGGGCTCCTGTTGACTCATTTTTCTGGTGTCCTGGGCATTGTATTACTACTACCTTGGAGGGCAACCAGATAGCTTGTAACAAGTTCAGTATTTCTTGGAATTTTTTAATGTCCTTCCCTCCTGCTGTTAGTAAGCCTCTCTCCTGATAGATGGCACCATGCACATACAGAGTGGCAAATGCATAGTGAGAGTCAGTGTAAATGTTTACCCTTTTGTCTTTTCCTACTGCCAGGGTCCAGGTGAGAGCAATCAGTTCAGGTCATTGTGGCAAGGTCCCAGGAGGCAAAGCATCTGACCAGACAGTCTATTTGAGGGTAATGACTGCTGTCTTTTCCCTCTGAACTCCATCAATTTCCATGCTGCTGCTCTCTGAGAATAGGATCAGGTCTGGGCCCTGGAGAGTCATGTCCTGCAGGTTCAGCCAGGCTGAGTATACCATCTTGATGACCTCTGTGCAGTTAAGCTCAGGTGACTCCAGGTGTGTGGGCAGAAGAAAGTTAGTGGCTTGTACAGTTTCCATAGTCTAGGGTCCTCTAATAATGTGCCAATCTGGTTCCTGCCACTTATCATCAGGGCCTCTCAACAGGGTTTTCCATTGCATGGGATACAAATGCATTTAATTTCTGTCCCAAAGTCAATTTATCTGTTTCTTACTAAAATGGCTGTGGTGGCAGTGGAATGTACACAAGAGAGCCATCCAGCCGCCACAGGGTCCAGTCTTAGATATGCTACAGGACGTTTGCAAGGCCCCAAAGTCTATGTCAAAACATCCAAGCAATGCCTTCTCTCTCATGGACAAAAGGTTGGAATGGCTTTATGATGTCAGGCAGTGCCAGAGCAGGGGCACTTATCAGTCTTTCTTTCAAATCCTTGAAAGCTGCCTGATGTTTAGGGTTCCACTCCAGTGAGGGACCATTTCCTCCTTTCAAAGCCTCATGCAGAAGCTTTGCTATTGCTGCAAAATGAGGGACCCAAATGTGACAATATCCGACAGCTTCTAGAAATTCTCTCAACTGCTTCCTGGTTACTGACACTTTCAGGTGCTGGACGACCTGAGTGCATGAAGCTGACAGAATGTGTCCCATTGTTTAACATAAACCCCCAAAATTTAACAGTTTGTATACAAATTTGAGCCTTTTTCTTAGACACTCGATACTCATCTTGGAGCAGTCCCAGCAACTTTTTTGTCCCCTCCTGACACAGTTCGCGTGTTTCAGCAGCTAAAAGAAAATCATCTACATACTGAAACAGATTTCAGGGTTTTCTTGGCTAAAAGGAACTAACTCTTTGGATAAGCCTTCTCCTTCAGAAAGTCTCAGAATTCTTAAATCCTTGTAACCTTATCCAAGTTAGTTGACACTTTCATCCCCCCTGGGGTTCCTCCTACTCAAAAGTAAGTATGTCTTGTGACCCCACAGACAAGAGAATACAGAAGAAGGCGTCTTTTAAGTCTAACACAGTATATCAGGTTCATGTGGGGGAGCTAAGCAGAGTATAGGAGTTTGGGACTGTAGGGTGGAGAGTGATAACCACATTGTTTACAGCTCTTAAATCTTTGACTGGCATATACTCATCTGTTCCAGGCTTCTGGACAGGCAGAAGAGGCATATTCCATGGGGACAGGCATTCTCAATAGTCTGCTTCCAATAGTCTTTGCACATAGGGTTTAATTTCCTTTCTTGCCTCCATGGTCATTGGGTACTGCTTCAGATGGACCAGCTTCACATGTCCTACTAATCCCATTATCAGATCAGGGCCTTCGGGTCTCTCCTTGCTTTTCCAGTTCCAAGAGGTGATACTCTTCCTACATAGGAAAGGTTACTCTGAGAATGTGAACCTCAGATGGAGGTTCTTCTCCAGTAGTCAAAATGGTAAAGGAAATCTGAGCTTGCAGCTTGTCAAGAAGGTCTTGGCTCAGGAGAAGGAAAGGACAGTCAGGATAAGCACAAAAGAATGACTATTTGCTGTCCAAGCCAAACCTGCTGTAACTCGCAGATAGAATAGGTAGAGGTTTGGCCATTCACCCCTTGCATGTTTATTTTCCTGCTTATGAGTAGGGCTGCCAGCCAAGTAACTACAACTATATCTGTACCTGTGTCCACCAGGCATTTAACAGGTTTCCCCCCAACATTTACGGCTAACATGGGTTCCCTGGGGCTGAGAGACAAGGAACCATGACTCCGTCAGTCTGAGACTTCCTCTGTATCCATCACTAACATGTCCTTCTGTAGCAACTTTGGACATTCTTGTTTGAGATGCCCCATCTCCTTACAATAGGCACACTGGTTTGGATCTAAAAGGCTGCATCTTCCTCCTTGTTGAGACCATTTTCTTCCTTTTAATCCCTGACCCCTGCCTGAGCCTCCTTTCTGTGAGTGGCTAACATTACTCTAGTTTCTCCTGAAATGTCCACCTTTTATCCTCTTTATTACACACTTTCTGAGCCACTTCAACCTACTGTGCTATGTCCATTTCTGCAATCCCTAGTTTCTGTACCTTGCAACATATGTCAGGGGCCAACTGAGTAACAAATGACATGTTTATCATCCTAGCATTTCCTGCTTCCTGGGGGTTGAACAGGGTATATGTTCCATAAGCCTCCAGGAGGTGCTCAAGGAATACGGATAGGCTCTCCTCAGTCATCTGACATACCTCCGCCACCCTCTGCAAGTTTGTGGGGCGATGGGCAGCCCCATGAAGTCCTTTTACCAAGGCTGCATGATGGGCATCCAGATTTTGGGCCCCTAGGGCCACATTCAAGTCCCAGTTAGGTGTCTTTCAAGGCATAACACATTTTACCCTCTCCACAATTTCCTGCTTAGTCCCTTGCCCTTCTGACCTTATGCAATCCTCAGCAGCTTTCCAGAGTCTTGCTCTCTCTCTTCTGAGGTAAATGAAGTAAACAACAATTGCTGACAATCATTCCAGTTGGGGCGATGTGTCTTGAACACTGACTCTATAAGATTAGTCAGGGCTGGGGATTTAGCCCAGCACTTCAAGCTCTTGCCTGGGAAGCATGAGGTCATGAGTTCGATCTCCAGTACCTCCCTCCCCCCAAAAAAATTAGGGCTCAAGGTTGCTCTGAGAAAGGAAGGTTTTGAGTTTTTCGGTTATACAAATCACTAGACATAAATGGGGTATACACAGAGATAGTTTGGACTATTCCCCTCCCCGGCCCAAACCCTGCCGTTTGCTGGAGGACACCCCCTCAGCTGAGACAGGACTCCTGCTTACGGGCCATCCTGTTACTGTACTGAGTGCCCCTTGTGGGGTGTAGGACTCAGCATCTGATGCTGAGGGTTTGTTGTCCTCAGAGGTAGAGTCCACCACCGGCTCTGGGGAGGGTTGTTGGCAGGGATGGTGTCCACAGGGTGAAGCTGGCCCTGCGTGGGAAGAACAGGCAGCTCCTGTACCCCGGGGTGCTTGATATGGTAGAGGCAGTGCTGAAGGGGTAAGAGAGAAGAGTTCATCCTCTGCAAAAGCTTGGGGTAATACAAGGAGTTTTGCACCAGGAGGTTTTTCTTGAATCACCAATGCCTATTGAAGGAATTTCCAGACACACAACTTGAGCCATAGGGGCGACTGTGAACCACACATAACCAGAAATCAATATACAGAAACTGATCTGGATGCCATGGGTTCCCAATAACATTTCATACCCTACGGGCTATTTGGGGGTTGAATGTCCCCTCTGAAGGCCGCACAACCTTAAAAGTAGGCCATTCTATCTCACAGAAAATTTGGAGCTTTCCCTTTTTCATCTTAACCCTATAATCACCACCTTTAAACTTGTCAAAATTCTTAAGCATACATTCCAGAACAGTCAACTTGCTGCCAATTGTGCCCATTGTGATCACAGTTCAAACAAAATTCACAAAGCCACAGTCTATCTTGGCAGGTCCCCCCTCCTCCACTCACCCAGGAAACCAAACAAAAGTCCAAGACTAGCAAAGTTTGAAAAGATGCCAATCTTTGCAGTGGTCTGCTGCAGGCAAGCTGAGCTCTTCTGAGTTTCCTGGTATAGAACTGCAAGAGGTAGAAACAGCGGGGCTAGGGCAAACATCAAGGCTCCAAATAAGATGGTGGTTTCAACAGTGAACTGGAAGCATGAGTGCATTTGGGAAATCACACAAACGCAGACACAATCCCAGGACACAAACTTTGCTCCTGACCAGAAATTTGGAACAAACAAAAGTTATGCTCCACCCAATGCTTGGCTATGCCAAGTCTTAGTAACCACTGTGTCCAGTGAGCAGGCTCCCAAGGTTCAAACACTACCTCAAAGAAAACCCTGGGTGAGCCTTCAGCAATTAACAAATAAGAGCAAATCTGTAACATTTACCTTGGGCGAGAGACAAATCAGCCGGAGTGCTCTGCCACCCAAAGGTCAAGTGACAGGGTGAGGAGGCCCAAGGCTTCCTCCACTGTGGGCTAATCTTGCTGGAGCCTCCAGAGATGTTATGGCAAATTAGTGAGAGATTACCCACAGGAGGCTGAGAATCGAGAAACAAGTTTTATTCAGCTAGCTGGGTCTTTGTTCTCCAGAAGTTTTTATACCCTCTCAGTAATCATGGCAACCTTATCACCTTTCTTGGAATTTGCAAGTTCCTCAGTTACCACGGCAACCCTATCACTGTACTAAAAGTCTCACATGAGTGTTATAGAGCCTTCCTGAACATCTGGGTCAATGCAGGCAGGGGTTATCTTGACCACCATTTGTCTCTCTTTTTATAGTTTTGTGACTACTAGGGAAGGAGATTCTCAGGCATTAAGGAGAGAGTTCACCTAAAAGTAAACTAAAATGGAGTCTAAGAAACAAGATGGATTCTCAGTTGCTGCCACACTACTGATACGTATTGACTGATCCTTGCCATTGCATTACTGTGTTTTCCTGTTGCTTGCTTGCTCTTTTTCTTCCCCCTCTTTCAGCTTAACTGCTCATCCTGCCTAGTGTATTCGTTCTATTTGATTTTGGCATTGTTGGCTTCATCTCAAGGATAATCCTTAAGAATTTATATAGTGCTTGTCTGGTGGTCATGGATTTCTTGAGATGTTTTTCATCATGGAAACACTTTATTTTGCCATCAATTTTGAAAGAGTTTTGCAGATTATATCAGTGAGTTGGAAATTGTTTTCTTTCAGAGCTTGAAACACTTCATTCCAAGCTCTATTGGCCTTTAAGGTTTGTGTGGTGACGTCTGTCATAATTCTGATCAGTTTGTACATGTAAGTGACTTGTTGCTTTTCTCTGACAGCTTTTTTTTTTCTTTAACAGCTTTTAGGAGTCTGTCCCTGTGTCAGACTTCTGGGATTTTGACTACGATGTGTTTTGGAGGGATTCTCTTTTAATAGTGGCTGTTTGGGGTTCTATATGCCTCATTTATCTGTGTTTCTTTCCCTGTATTTGAAAAGTTTTCTCACTGTTATTTCTGTAAATAGGTTTTTTATGCCATTTGTGCTGTTCTCTGATTTTTCACTTATTCCAATTAATCTTAGATTAGTCTTCTTTGCATCATCTTGCAGCTGTTGCATCCCCAGTAACTTGTTAGATGGAGACTTCTGCCCAGGGAAACTGAGGCAGCAGGAGATTGAGGGACTGAAGGCTTCAGGATAAAGTAGCCAAGTTCTTGTGGCTTCTTCAAGCTGCATTTGTAGGAAGACTAGGGCACAGAAAAGCCTGTTTTCTTCTTTTATCCAGTTGACTGGACTAGAACAGATGCTGCAGAATGTGCATGGATTCTATTCAGTGATAGTTCTAGTTGATTGTGTTTTTTCCTTGATATAAGCATCTAATCACTAAATTTTTACTTGTTGTTTATGGGACCTATTCTTATAAATGAACTAGCTTAATACCTCTTCTCTTGGATCTGCTCAGTCTCTTCCTGAACTTGGTGCAATACCAATAGGCAACAAACGCTTCAATCCCCAATGATTAACAAGCTCTAAATTAGAAGTTATGGCTATGAACTGGAAGGACATGTAGAGACAGTCCATCCCGGGTTAAATGGAGTGGCAGATTCATATTGTTTCTGTTTATCTGTTTTGTAATCTCCTGTGTTATCCTTTTGAATAATTTGGCTATGTAGCTTTTTCTTTGCCCTCAGTGCCCAATGGACCACCACCTTTGGGAGAGTTGGAAGTTTTGGGAGGCTTTTATCGCCCTGTCTGCTCATATTTCTGTTTGTTTGTTTTATACTGAGGTTCTGCAGCACTTACTTTGCAAAGATTTTGTTGCTAGTATGAAGATCTCTTTAATTAGTCTCTACTTTTCAATTATGCATTCAAGGAGTGGGTAGTTATGTTCCTTTACCTCTGTCCCATGATCTGACCCCCCCTGGTAATCTGAGAGGTGAGAATGCAGTGCAAATTGGCCCAATGTCCAGCTCTCTGGGAATGCATCACAGTATTGTTAATGACACAAAGGTAATCTGGGTATCAGAATACAGAGAGAACCTATCAGTAGCAACAGCTATGTGATCTGGAAATAGCATATCAGCAATAATATCATTGAAGAAAAATGGATATTGACATACCATGAGAACCAATAGCATACCTACCCCTAACCAAGGAGAAGATACTTACAATTATCGTATAAACACCAAGACACCAAGACAAAACAAATATTGACATTCAGTAGATATCTACTAAATGTGATCACTATGCCTTCACTAACAATAAAAAAGAATTCAACAGTAATAGAGGTAACTATCTAAAGATTAATAAAGCTTGATACTTGTAAAGATGTATGGGGTGGGAGCCGCAGAATGAAAGAAGGAAAATTAAACAATGAGAAAAGAGGAAAGAAAACTGAAACAAGGATTCTACTAAGAAGGAAAAAGGAAAATTCCCCAAGTTCCCATAAATCAGTGAACAAGAGAGAAAAAATAAAATGAGTCAAAAAACTGAGAAAACATCCTCCATATTTTTGAATAAGTGGTTTCTTTCCAGATCCACTGTTTTGTTTGTCTTGTCTTGTCTTGTCTAGACAGGGTTTCACTATGTAGTCCAGGCTGGCTTTGAATTCACTACGTAGCCCAGGCTGACCTTGAACTTGCGGCAATCATACTACCTCAGCCTCCTGAGTGGTGGAATTACAGGCATGTGCCACCATGCCCAGCTCAGGATCCACAGTTTTGGAATCCAGTTTGTCAGTTTTCTCCACCTTGCTCTATGGGCTGTGTTGGCGAGGTGCTTCCCTTTTCAGAGGCTCCTCTGTTTACCCTAGGCTCTGGCAGTCATCCAAGCCAAACCATGTCTGTAGGAGCTGGCCTACAAGTTTTGTACCTGACCAGGGGACAAACAAGGATGAAAAAGACAGAATTAGTTAAAATGTGATAGCCAGGAGGCGCTCATCTCCCTTTGACAAGCCCCAAGTGTCTGGCACACCCTGCCTTTATTCAGTCAGGCACAGAACAACCAATTAGAGCATCACGAGATTCTTCTGCCTCCCACCATCCATGGTACATGTCCAGGTAAACAATAGGATCTCAGGTGTATTAACTTTTTCCTAGAACCCGCAACATGTCAGCACACTTTTGCATACCACCTTTCTTCATAGTGCTCACAGAGGAGGTCAGTTAGGCCCTAGTCTTTCTATCTGGTCTCCCACACATGTCTTAGCTGGAAAATGGTGAACACAGTCAGTCCTCAGATCTGTGCCAGACATAGGCAGCAAGACAAGGATTCAAGCACTTAATACCAGCACTCTCAGACCCAGCCATTTCTGTGTGCAACCCAAGCCTGGCCTGGCTTCTCACCACAGAGGGTGGGGCCATGTTCTTCCCAATGTGAGCTAAAACTTCTCAGTTTCTCTGTCTATCATGCTCCCTGTCTCCAACTGCTTCCCATGACTGTCTCATCCAGTAACTGCAAGGGTCACACTGGAAACCCTGAAGTAAAAGTGTTTTCTAGTTCTGAGTCTCAGACTAAAATAATCAAACCTTTCCTGAAATGGCACCTGATTAAGCATTCTCTGGCAGCATGCCAGATGCCACACTGGACTCCCCCTCCCTCTGGCTGTTGTCTGCCATGTGGAAGGAGTTACCTCAGAGCAGAACCCTGTGCTGTTTTTGCAGTTCTCAACAGCTGTGCGCTCCTCTCGAGGCCTGCGCCACCGGCCCAGTCTGCCATTTCTCCCTGGAGCTTCCGTCCCTGTGCACTTACCCTGCATCTACAGAGGCCACTTCCCTTCCACTAGGCGGCTAGGCCGCTCCATTATTTTCTCTCTGCTGTGGTCTGGTTTCCCAACTTCTCTGCAGCTTCTAATTTTCCTGTCAGTTCCTTCCCAGTTCCTGGAAATCTACTTTTTTTTCTCTTCATCAAGTTACTTTCCAGGTGTCTGGATTTCAGATGTTGGAGAGGCTGAAGTTTGCCGCTGCTCACCTGTCCACCATTATTATAATTTGTAAGGATTTATCATGATCAGTTTTAAGGTTGCCTGTGCCAGCCTGGTAGGAGAGAAACCAAGAATCAGGATGCAGACAGTGACTCATGTGGAGGACAAGGTCCTGGGCAGCTCACTGCTCTGAGCAAATGTAGGCCATGGTCAGTCACACCAAGAGGATACCCTCGCTGACACAGTGGGCAGCAAGGAAACAAGTGCTCTATCCACAGGGGCAGGGGCAGGGGCAGAGGCCAAGGGAATGAATCTCCTCTGACAGGTGAGTTCCAGGCAGCTTTACAATCATCAGCATCGATACTGTCTTGGAAATATTTCTTCTTTCTATTTTAATTGTATTTTACCAAAATACTAAGATGTATTAAACCATATTACAGCTTTCCCCCTACCTATAGATATAAATCCCTGAGAGGTACTTGTCACTTTGAAATTCACTATTTATGGCTCTTAAATATTGGGTGGTGGCAGAGGCTATAAGCTGCCCTCTGTGCTGTCCCATGTCAGGACATCAGGCCAGGTCACCCTAAAAAATGGGGAGAAGAGGGCATGCTAACATGCTGAAACCCCAGAACAGGAGCTGTTGAAGTCTGTGTTCATTCATTTTCAGAGATTCAATAATCCATCAGGGCCCCTTGCTTTTCTACCTTCTCCAAACTTCAGGGTAGGTGGTGCCAGGAATGCACAAGTAGTTTAGGGGAAGGAGGAAGAGGCAAAAGACTTAGGAGAGAAGAGGGCTGGGGATTTAGCTCAGCAGCTTAAGCGCCTGCCTGCCAAGCATGAGGTTGTGAGTTTGATCCCCCATGCCAGAAAAAAAAAAATAGATAGACTTAGGAGAGGAGGCAAAGAAGATGACAGAGAATAGATGCAAGGACAGAACCAGAGGGGATAGTGTACTGTATTTCCCTGAAAAGAACTTGAACCGGGTTCAAGATAAAACCAAGTAGCCAGAGACAGTGCCAATTAGAATTTAAGAGCCTTTATTAGCCAACTGGCGACCAGACAGCAGGACCCACGCAGGGAACCACTGTGTGGTGCCAAGTGAAGGGAGAGCTAGGGATTTATGTACTACAACCATACCCCCGGTGACAATGGTTACATCTAAGCATGCATCTATGACGTCCTGGTTGCCATCCCCATTGACAATGGTTGTAATTACACATACATCTATAACATCTTGATCCATCCCCGTTGACAATGATTACAATTACACATACATCTATAACATCCTGGTTGGCATACCTGTTTGGGCATGGTGCACCGAACAGGCCTGAGAATACGGAACTAAGTTACATTCTCAAGGTGGGGAGTAGCCTCACAAGCAAGGGAGTGGTGAGGTACAGACAGGGTTCAGTAGTTTTTCTATTATGTTAGCCTACAACAGAACTAACCAGAAAATAAATGCTAGCATGATTTTTCAGAATGCTTGTAATATAATCCCTATCCCAAAAGTAAGCCCCAGTTAAGAACATCAGCCAATAGGTGCATTTAGTATATCCATTGCAATGCACAATGGGTGTGTTGAACTATAAAATGAGTAATATTAACATAAATGTATTATTTGTATTAACACTTAAAATAAGTAATAATATAAATTATAATTATTTGTAAATACCCAAATTGCTACATTTGGACAAGAGGTAAATGCCTATGTGAACAGATAAACTTGAGACTTATTGCCAAATGACCAGAGTACAGATGCAACACATGAATAATGTGTGCACTTGATAATGAACTGACATGGTTGTGTCTAACATGAATCTTCGTAATTCAGCACAAGATGTGTTGTAACGATGGACTGTGTGCAGCCTGCATGGACAAGAAGTGCTCATTTAAGGAGAGTTCTCATGCTACACATGAGAGATTGGGGCCAGTGGTTCTATAGGAAATGAAGTCAAAAGAAATTCAGGCCAGAATTCAGGGTTTGGAGAGTAATGACAGTGTTCCAGAAGACAACGTGACTATTTGAATAAATGTAGATTGTTGTATATGAATATAGATCGTTATACATGAAAAAATAAGACATTACCTGAAATAAGCTCTATTGTATCTTTTGGAGCAAAAATTAATATATGGCACAGTATTATTTTCAGGGAAACATGGTAGTGGCTGCCCACGGGAGAGGAGAAGGGGGTCACTGCCCATCAGTGCCCCTCCCTGAATGACATGGAGAATGCAGGGAGAGCAACCCCCCCCATGAGTACATGCAGCTGTTCAAAGCAACCAAAACACATGTGAACAGCATTCTCTAACAATGCTGAGTGTACTGACGAGGAGAGAGGTGTGCATGGGTGAGGGGTTCTCCCTCCACCTCAGGGACTAGATGACCACATCTTCTCCAGTGAATCTCTTAGCCAAAAAGAGGTAAACCTAACAATGCTGCTAAGAGTGTGCTGGTTCTAGCCAGGGGTGGTAAAACACGCCTGTAATCCTAGCTTTCCAAGAATATAGAAAGTCCATGGCCAGTGTAGGGTTACAGAGTAACTGGCTCAAAATTTAAAAAGGGCTGGGAGGGGGTACAATTCAGTTTCCCTTTGGTTTACTCCCCAGTGCTGCAAAGAAAGAAAGGGCTGGCTAATCAGATCACCAATACACATCCCCTGAACCTCCTCAAAGTCATTCAGCCTGTGCACTCCTTCACTGAGGGAGATAAGCTCAGCTGCTCCCCCAGCCCCCTCTTCCCCGGGACAACAGACACATCAGTTCAGATGAGCAAGGACGGGGAGGTCCCACCCCCTACCCAAGGGAGGAGTAGCTCCAAAGGTCACCCGTCCAGCAGCATCCAGACTTCTTTCCCTGACCTGCAGCACTGCACCCGTCAGCCTACTTTCCTGCACTCCAATGTGACAGAACAAGAAAGCAATAGCAGGTAAAGAGGAAAAACGCTTGTCAGTAATTTCCTTGGCCTGAAAAACGCCTCTGCCAGCAAATCTTCCAGGTGGCAAAAGCAAAACGTGCTAGACCTGAGGCTGCTGGTCCTGAGCAGGGCTTCAGAAACCACGTGGACTGCCCCCTCCCTCTGCGACAAGACCAGAAGCTTCCAAATGGGCTTTAACACTTCAAATCCATGACCTGCAAGTATTTAAATTAAATAGTTAAATAAAGACCCAGTTAGAATTGCTGAGTTCTTTAAAGATCAGTGTATAAACAAAAAACCCCCCACTGCCAGGTTGGGACCCACCGTAAATCACACCCCTGCCCTGCCAATGTCTGCACATCGTGGGAATCTGTACAGTTGGCATGAGGATGAACGAACAATAGGGGTAGTCCTCGAAGGAAAAATCCACACAAGAGAATCTTTGAAGTTGGGTCTGGAAGGGGGGTCACCCTGAGAGTCTATTCCAGGAGAATTTGCCTGACGGACACAGATTGCATCATTCTGAGCCCCTTACCTTTCTTTGCATCTGTTGTACATTTTAAGGATATCCAGATTTCATTTGTCTGAGAGCAGATATGACTTAATTTTGTACTTCCAGTAATTTGTTAAATTTACCCTGTTTTATTGAATGATAGTTGTCCTGTCATATATAGTGTAATTATGTTAAAGATCTTGTATCTAAAGCACCTTGCTTAAAATGAGTTTACTTCCAGTAATAAATACATTGCTTTATAACAGTTTGACTATTTCTTCATTATTATTCCTGTGTGAATAAGAGAGTTTTTAAAATAAAATACAGTGAATCTGACCCCTGTCTCACTTGATTATTTTGTAGTAAGTCATTGCCTCTTTTGAATAGGAGGCAAATATTCAGCATCACTTAATCAAATTAATGTGAAACTCCAGTAAACATGCCCCCCCATAATGAAATGGAAGGCAAAAGCCAAACCCAAAAGCAAAAAGCCAGAGAACTCTGTAACCTCTGCTAGACATTGTTACAGCTGTCACACATATTCCTAGAAATAGCATTCCAAGCAAAGGATTTTTAGATGCATAGTTTACATTTTTGTCCAACTTCCTTATTTTCTTTGTCCTTACACTCTGTGGCTACTTTGACTTTAAAATGTTCCTGATACTTTTTGTTAAATCTCAGAATTAATATACACATATTACATTTCATTTAGGACGGCCTGAAGTCTGGTGTGGTGGTGCAGGCCTGTAATCCCAGCACTTGGGAGGCTGAGGCAGGAGGATCAGCATGAATTAGAGGCCAGCTGTTATGGCTTGAGTCTAGATGTCCCCCCAAAGCTTCGTGCAGTCATAGGTGGGGCTTTTCAAGGTGGCTGGATTTAGGATGTGCAATGCTGGGATGAAGTATGTAATGCTGGGATTAAACATTTATGATTACTGAATTCATCCACTGATTGGTTTGGCATAGTTTTGAGTGTGGATAATGGGAAGGCTTACCCGGGGTATGAGTGCTACCTGCCCTAAGGACATACAGTCTGGATAGAATATAAGGGACAGTTACTGTTGTCACTCTGCTTGCTGCCTTTGCTACCTCCTGCCTCCTACACCATGGACTGTTTTTCCTCCTCTGCCATGCCACCCTGCCTTGGAACTAACTGATTATGGACTGAAATCTCTTAAAACTGTGGGCCAAAGTAAACCTTTCCTTCTTTAACTTTAGGTGTTGGGTATTTTGTCTCAGCAATGAGAAAAAGTAACTAGGACACCAGCCTAGGCTACAGAGTGAGTTCAAGGCCAGTCTGAACTGCATAGCAAAACCCGTCTCAAAAATTAGGACTAGCTAAAAAAGACTCCCAAGTTAAATTATCTTAGTATTAACAGTAAGGGCAGCAAAGCTATTACATTTTAGCTGTGGCTGACAAACCTTTAAGCCTTCATATGCCCTTGAATGACAAAATTATCTTAGTGCAAAAAGAAAATAGTAATTAACCTGCCAGGCAGGGTGGCACATGCTTGTAATCCCAGCAATCAGGAGGCTGAGGCAGCCTAGGCTACGTAGTGAGTTCAAGTCCAGCCTGAAATACAGAGTAAAATCCTGTCTTCAATTTAAAAAAAAGTTTAAGCTTATAATTGCAGTTTAATAACTATCTCAAAGTTGTTTACTACATTTTGGGCACATCAATCAGACAAAAACATTAACTTCAACCACAGAATTTAAAAGTTTACTTATCAGGCAAGATGTTCCCCAGTGGGCCCTTGTCAACTTTTCACAGGCTGTCAGGAAGGCTTGATATTTTCTTTGACATCCTGAGACAAGAATCAGCCTTCGCTTTGCCATTCATCAGGACCCAGTGCAGGCTATATGTGACTGAAGAGCCACATTTGCACCGAATACGTAGCCCAACTCTCTATACCAACCTGGGTCTAGGCTCAAGCTTGACTCGGTGTGGTGGCCCAGTATTGACTTTGATAGCTGTAACCCAGTTCCCTTTCTCTTCTACATACTTGGCATGAGCTAGAACTTAGAGTTTAGCCTCTCCAGTTGCTGTCATGGGGGCAGAAACACCATGGCCATTGTGGTCTTATACAATTTTTTTTTGTCTTTTCAAGAAGCAGTTTTGCTATGAAGTTCAGACTGGCCTTGAACTGACGGTCACTGAGCCTGGCCTCGAACTTGTGGTGATCTTCCTGCCTCAGCCTCCCAAGTGCTGGAATCACAGGCGTGTGCCACACCTGGCAGTTTATTTTCTTTAAGACACACTGTTTACTAACAATAATATGTCCCCTAATTTTGGGAGTTAGGGAGCCTAAGCAAAGCTACAGAAGCCACTTGCCATGGAGAAAACTGAAGCCAGCTGGTTCAAGCATCTGCCGGTTCAGCCACAGAGGGAACTTCGTGCAACAGTTCCCCTTGCCCAACCCCTGTTGTTGTAAGCACAGCTTAACAGGTAGACATAGATGAGACACACAAGAGAATGACAGTAAAACAGTACTTTTGGATGTCCTGGCCACAGTGGATCCTAATAAGCCATTTTCTCTTAGTTTTAGGTTTATAACTATAAAGTCTAGTCAGAGTTCTCCCTAGGGGTCTTGGTTACTTTTCTCTCCTTGTTGAGACAAAATACCTGACGCCCAAAGTGAAGGAAGGAGAGGTTTATTTCTTCCAGTTGTGGGGGTTTCAGTCCATACTCAGCTGGTTCCCAGGCAGGGTGGCTCGGCTGAGGGGCAGCCGTTCATGGCAGCTGCAAGCGGCAACAGCCAACTGTGCAAAAGAGGGAAAAACATGTTTCCTTCCTGACCTTACATTGTATATTGGCTCCACCCCTGGGCGGGTGCAGAACTCACACCACCAATCCCAGTGCTACACAACCAATCAAGCACAAGCACTAGATTCAGCCGCTTCCATGACTACAAGAGGCTTGGGGGGCCAACTATAACACTAGGGAATACCAATTGGCACTTTTTTTTAAGGCAAATCATAACAGAGATCTCAATATAGAGAGAGGCAGGAAAGGGCATCAGAGTGTGGGGAGAGAGACTAAAGGAGGATTCTCTGGTGGAAGAGACGGAGGCTGAACTGGGTGAAACAGAGTATGGCCAAAAGGTAGATCAAGGACATCAGTGTCAGAACTGGGTGTTGAGAAAAGTGGCCCACGAAAGGATTTAGAAAGGCAGATGTGGCAGCTCTCACACAGCTGGGGAGCCTGTGACAAGGTCATGAAGGCCTGAATGTAATGGGCTTTAGAGTCTTTGCCCTGATTGTGACAGAGTAAGTCCAATTGTAATATGGC
>RJWT010013837.1:0-21497 GCA_004365215.1 Cuniculus paca
AAGATATCAAATTACTACCTACAAAATTTCTGCTATTACGAATTATCAACCAAAGATGAGGACTATATGCTCTATTCATGATGGATTCTTTATTTGTGAAATTGAAATTTAATCATATAAAATTAGGCATCATGGTAAAATGGCTCCATAACTCAAATATTTTCTGTCAAAATTTCATTTTTACTGAAGCATGAGAGGCTATTTTTTCTGAACTGAACTTTCTTGATCACTTTTAAATTGCTTCTACTAGTTATATATGATAACATTTCAACATTAGAGATTTAAATAATGATGTTTGTCTTTCCTTTGTATTACTGTTGATATGGTTTAGATCTAAAAGGGTCCTGAAAAATCTCATTTGTTCAGACATGGTGTTTATGGAAGGGATTAGATCATGGGGGCACTGTACTCATCAGGGGTTAATTCCTGATGAGTGCTTATGTGTACGTGCTGTTAGGCATCAGGACCCAGGTGCAGAAGGGACCACCGAGGCTGACTTTTGGAGGGTGCATCTGTCACCCTGGATCTTCCTGTTTCTGTTTTCTGGCTACCTTGGTTGAGCAGTTTTCCTCTGCTGTGCCATTTCTGCCTTGGAACCAGGTAATGATGGACTGAACTTTTGAAACTGTGAGTCAAAATAAACCTCTTCCTCTTTTAAGTTGTGTATGTCAGATACTACTTTGTCCTATTGAAAGAAAGGTGACTACTACAGTTACGATACTGAAATATGAAAAAAAAAAGTCACTAGGAAAATTAATACCAGATATGTTGTCAATGAAGTTCTCAATCATCATCTCTGAAGTTTTTTGTCCCAAACTATACAACTATAAATATGAGTATGATGAATGGGCAGAAGTAGGAACATAATGCAACCTTGATTCTGGAATCTCATACCATATTCAATGATTCATATTGTTAAATATTATGTTACTATAAAGAAATTACACTAAAAATATAAGTAGAAAATATATTTTCTAGTTCAAATAATTTTACATTTATCTAATCAATTGGCAACAATTAAAAAGAACGATACAATGTATTAATGAATAATGTATAACTGAATCACAGTCACATGCTTTATTGATATACTTAACCATATATCCTTATGAATGATATATCATAGTATCTTGTTTATATCTATATTCATATCTGTAATAGAAATCTAAGAAAGCAAAAATTATATATAATATACATATATGTGTGTGTGTCTATGTGTGTGTGTACATAAAATTTTCTTCAGACACTACTGTATTTTGTTAGATGCTTTCATCAAACCCATTGAGATTCTCATCTGTTGTTTTCTATTTTCTTGGTATGGTAAATTGCATTGATTTATTTTCAAGTTTTAAACAACTTTACATTTCATGGATCTATGACTTGGGGAAGATACATATTTTTATAATTGGCTAAATTTAACTTGATAATGTTCTGTGAAGGATTTTGTGTCTGTGTTCATAAGGGATACTAGTTTGTAGTTTTCTTATACTGTAATCTACATGTATAACTTATTCAGGAAATGGCAACCCCATAAATAGGTTAAGTTATATCCACACATTTTCAACTTTCTAGAAAATTTTGAGTAGGAACACTATCCTTTTTTTTTTTTTTTTGCTTAAATGTTTGTACCTAATATTTTCTTGTGACAAGATTTTAGTTAATTAAACTTCTTGAGATGATAATAGAACTAAACTATTCATATTTTCTATTTCTGGAGACAGTTTAGTAAAATGTCTTTCAAAACAAATGTCCATTTCATCTAAGTTGTCAAATTCTTTATCAACCAGTTATTGTCAAACAGTAATCATAATATCCCATTTTTATCCTTTTAATGTATGAAGAGTATATAAGATATCCAGTCTTTAATTCCTGACATAACTTGCTAATTTGATCTTTAGATGTTTGTTAGTACACAGAACTATGATTAGATTTTAATATATATATGATATATATAATAAATATTTCCTTTATCTTTTCAGTGTATCTTCTCTTGACTTTGATGAGTATACCTAAAATCTTGTCAATCTTATTAACTTTATAAAGTAGCTAGTTTATTTTTCAGTGTCAATTCTTTTTTCACTGGGAATCAAATCTTTTTTATTTTCTAACACAAACATTAAACACTACTGATTTGCAATAGGATATACAGGAAAGATCACTGATTTTGAAGTTAAAATAAATCTGGGTTCCAATCTTGGTATTGCTAGTTTTTAGATTACTTAATATTTTATTACTCTCTTCATCTATACCATGGAGAAAACAATACTTGGTACATAGGCTAATTGAAGGATTTAAAAGAGATTTTAAAAAGTGTGCCTAACTTTTTTGTTATTTTCATTATGGATTCAAATAAAATGTTTCACATCTAAAACTAAAATATTTATGTATTATCTTCATTCTTGTACTTGTTAAAAAAGAATAATGTAAGAATTATTTATATAAAGACTAAAACTAAGTCTTATAGTTTCTTGATGACTGAATGCAATTATTTATAAAAATTTTCAGAAAGATTTTTAAATGTCCGTATTACCTAATGTGTTTCTTGTCTAAACCCCTAGTAATGAAGATTAATGTGGAAAATATTAGCCAATCTATGACAACAGACCAAGTCTATCCCCATTACATGAAAATACTGAACTTTACAAAGACAACAGGTTGCAATTTTTCCCATCTCTCAAATTTCCTTTCTTGTTAGTCTTTTTATCTTCTTACGTCTAAAAACATGTAAAAGTTCTAGGTCATTAAATGATTGACTTCTACTGAAATCCTAATTCATGAAAGTCAATCTTACATAAAACATTTAAACCTAAAAAATATTTTTGTAAAATAGATGTTAGCCTTTATGCTAATTTATGATCTCACATTTGTTTCTCTTTGCTTAGCATCTGTCATTCCCACTAGAGTGTGAACCTCAAGTAGGGAAGTATCTTTTGGTTCCACTCAAAGTAATATCTAGCACCTAAGACAGCACACCTGGATCAAAGTATTCGTGGGTTATTTCACTATCATTTCCTTTTACTTTGCATGGTGACTATTACAGATCTAGAAGATCCCAGCAATCTCCTGTGAGGTGGTGACTGCAGAAGGTGATCAGATAATAAGGATGCTAATGAACTGATGAGCCCGAGGGTGAAAGGGCTGTCTGGAAGTGGACCCAGCTGGAGGAAGAGAGACGCTGGGGAAATACCTAAGAATGGGGTAGTGTCATCTCCGCCTTCCTCTCTCTCTGGCCTCTCCTTGTTCACTGCTTCCAGGCTCCCATAATCTGGTCATGCCCCTCTGTCATGCCCTGCCACCATGATGTTCCTGCCTCCAAGTTACCAGCCATGGACTGAAATTTCTGAAACTGAACAAAATAAACCTCTCCTTTAAGTTGTGTGTGTCTGGAGTTTTGTCTCACCAACCGAAAGGTAACTAATGCAATGAGATTCCTGCCCTTTACAGAGGACTCTTACTGGGCAGGAGGGGAGTGCTGCCAATTAGTTTTCCATTGCTTCTATAAGAAATTATCACAAATTCGGTGACTTAAAAAAACAAATGAATTAACTATACTTGTTCAGTTCAGAAATCTTGTACTTGGTTTATTTCTCTGCCTGTCTCAGAAGGTCAAAATTATAGTTTCTTTGGGTTCTTCTGAATTTTCCCAGAACTGAGTTTCCTCAAGATGTAGGACACCCAGTCTCCTGCTTGGCTCAGGGCCTCCTTTTCTTCATCTTTAAAGCCCCCCATGGAAGACTGAATCTCACATGTTTCAAACCTCTCCTCTACCTGCCACTTCGGCCTTCCTCTTCCTATTTTAAAGGTCCATGTGATCAGATTGGGCCCATCTGAGTAATTCAGATTTATCCCCTATTCGAAGGCAGTAAATTAGTAGACTTTTCTTTTATTTGTAAAATTCCTTTGCAATGGAACAACATATTCATATGTTCCAGAGATTAAGGAATAGACATCTTGGTGAAGGGTAGTAGATGTTATTATTCTATCTATAAAAGGGATGATTGGTTATTTTGCATTCACAGTATTTTAAATGTCAGTTACTTGAATTCTATCAAATGTTTGCATATTCCCTAAGTAGACTAGACATTTATTTTATGCTCCTACTCTGAAAAAGAGAGCAAATCTTTGAAAGTATTTTTCATTATTTCCTAAGCATATAGGTTCACTTCAATTTATATTTAATAAAGCCTTATAGTTGAGGTATAAGAACTATTTCTAAAAGGTGCAATGAGATGGAAAACTGTCTTTCTGAGCTTTTTCCCCACACTAAAATAAAAGAAATCACTGTATAGTTCAAACAAATATGAACTGTTACAATCTCTAAAAGCATGTACCCTGCAATGAATTTAATTTAATCTTTACCAAATAACTTGACTGGAAACAAGGTTCAGGGGGCCCCATTGAGCAGTGAATTTAATTTACAACAAAATAAAATGGCTAAGAGAACAACTATAATCTCTACTCCATACACTATGATGTTATGATTTTATGTAATACTATTTTCCTGCCTAGCACCAAATGCAATTTTAAAGTTGTCAAAGTCAAAAATACTTTAGAATACAAATAATCTGCACGAAAAATAGTTTATAGCACATTAGAGTCAATAGTTTTCTTTCCAATGTTTTGCAAATATAGTAATTTTATTTTTTATTACTTTTTATTATAATCAATTTCAATTATCAAAGATTAGGCAAACTTCAACATCTTTGATAAGAACTATGAATCACACAAACTGAACTATTGTAAATTTATAGATAGTAATCATTAAAAAAATCTATTTTTAACTGGTGACTTCAATCTAAAACAACCCACTTTTTCTGCATACATAAATATGGCTATATATCCCAACATATTTAGAGCTACAATATATCATATCATATACTACAACATATCTTGCAAAGAAATCTGTAATTTCTAATTTTTAAAATAGACACATTACTAAACCTATAACTTTATCAACATTAATCATTAAAAATAAAACTAAATTCATTTTAAGATCAAAACCTTATAGAAAATATTACTTTTCTAATTGGAATATATAATAAAATTCAGCTAGTCCAACACATATTATCATCAATAAATAATTTCTATTTGTAGTACAGTAAATAGGAACATGATATCACCTCCAAAATTGAAAGGGTTTCTAAACAGTTGGAAATATTTCCTAAACAATAATAACCATGCAATTAGTGACTATCAGATTTAAATCATAAACTGTAAAATATTAAAATAATGTATATAAACTTTTAAATGTATTGAATAGGTACACATAAAAATGAAAAGGAAGAGCAAGTGTGCAAGTTAGAACTAAGAGCAGCTGACCATATGTGGGCCACTGCCGGACTGGGACCTCCAGAGCCAAGCCTTTCCCCGTGGGCTGCTGCTGGCAGGAGGACGGTTAGATCCCAGCTCCTTCTGGCTCATGAGCTGGCAAATCAAAGTGTCAACTCCCCCACCCCAAGTGACTGGCTGATCCAGAGAAACACAGACTCTGATGATAGCTATTAAGGTGAAACACAATTGGATGCCTGTGATGCTCTGATGTTTCACTCACCTTACAGGTCTTGGGCCAGTGGTCTGATCATCTATTCAGAAGATAGCGGCGCACAGCGCTATCGGGGGGGGGGGGGTCTCCTTCTGAGGGTGGTAGCCATTGTCGATCCCCTATAGTCTCACTCTGAAGTCCTACATTGTTTATTGTTTTGTTGGGCTAGGTTTTATTCTCTTTTGCTTTGTTTGATTATATTATACCCAGTTGCATGAGCAGCTATTTCAAAGATAGTAAGATATATATTGTAGCCATTTTGAACTTACTATTGCCTTGTAGTCTTTTATTGTATCCCTTGTTTTGTTTCTTACTGTTTCTATTCTATTCTGTTCTGTTTGATTTTTACTATGTCTGAAAGTATGTGCAGCTATTTTGAAGACAACAAAAAGCATTATGGTAACTATTGTTGGTTTTGTAATGTTGTGAAGTCCTGTATCTCTTACTCTGGTTTGTTCTGATTGATTTTATTCTGTTTTATTTTCCTTGGTTTATCCTCTTAAAAAAAAAAAAAAGAACTAAAGGCAACTGGCAGAGTCCTTAACTGAGGCACTTGAGCAAACACTGTTAGGCACTCTCACTTCCCTCTCCAAGCAAGGGGTAGAGCTATGGCGCAAACAAGGAAATAAACCTTAATCAGAAGGTTAGGGTAGGGTTTCAGATGGCCAGTGAAATACAGTCTGTGACTAGCAACATCAGCATAACCCAGTTAGTGGGATATATTAGCTGTCTCTCTGATACTGGACCAATTCAGAGAGCAAGCTCTAACAGCAGCAACACCTTCTTCTGGCCCAAGTAAGCTATGCTAGCAGAGTCCCACGACCTTGAGGCTAATGACTGAGTGATCATGTGTCCTATTTGGCCTAGAATTTTGGTTTATGCCTATAGTTCTAGTGTCCTAGTCAGTTTAGCATTTCTCTTTGAAAATAGTGATCAAATTTAAATGACACATAATATAATCACTCCAGCAGGAAATCTCAATTGCGAAGATTAATAAATCTAGTAGTATCAAGCAATTAAGGGAAGACAACCCAAATAAATTTATGTAATATTCTTCATAAATGAAAAAAACCCTCATATTTCTAAAGAAACAAAGGTAAACAACATTTAGAATAACAGTTTGAAATCAGAATACTCAAAGCTTTAAGAGAAATAAGCTAGTACATGTAAAATACTAGAAAATGTGGGATCAAATAAATTCAAATTTATGAAAAAATATCTATAGAGATAGAAAGCACCTGTAGGATTATAAAATAAAAATGTGACAACATGGCTTAGATAGCAGAATAATACAACTTTCACAAATGAATGAGTTTGAAAGATGCCAAGTTATAGTCCAAGAATGCAGAAGAAAGGCATTAAAAGGTAGAAGTTATTGAAAGAAAATATGTTCTAGAGGTGAAGAGGTTGAACACTAGCTAGGAAAATAATATGAAAGGTAGATGACGCAATATGGGAAGAGAAAATTGAGAATTTCAAAGAAATGTCTTTCTAAAGTTGACATCTTAAACCTGACAATCACGAAATTCATTGTTGCTATTACTTAGGAGATATTTTCACCTGTTTAGTAACTTTGTCAATTTTAGCACTGATATTCTTCTGTTCTCACTATGAGAAAGCAGAGAGCTATTTATGCTTGCTATAATATGTGAGGAACAGTAGAATTTTATGATATGCACACATCACACAATTAGCAAAATAATCCTCTTTCTAGGACCATGAATTACAATATTAATTTAGTTTTATTTTTGAAGATTACTATGGGTAATTTTCTGAGCAATAGAAAAACATATGTACTCATTGAGAAAGCCTACTTCTAGATCTAAGCAGGGCAAATGAAATAACATGCAAACACACTCTCATAATCTGCCCAAATTAATAAACACTAAGGACCAAGAAAAATTCTTGAATGATTATGATAATAGAAAATTACATTGGCCAAGTATGTTCAATACAGATGATGTGCAAGACAACAGGTAAATAATGTGAAAGATTGATCTCAAAAACACCAAATACAGATTATCTATGATGAGAGGACAATTATCAGAACCACATTATCAGCACTGACAGCGTCTGAAATATATGGAATGTCTCTTTAGAGCAGCAGTTCCTAACCTTTCTGCTACCAGGGGCCAGTTTGATGGAAGAGAATTTTTCAAGCATCCAGGGGAGAGGGAATTTTAAAGTGTATCTTTATCCACACACACTTGCAATACATAATAATCACATTCCACAGTGCTATCCTCCTGCCTCAGTGGCATCTCAGATGATCAGGCACTGGAGTGTCACAGGGGCTGTAAGGTGACTCATCACACGCAGTTTCAGGTGGAGTTCCTGTGCTGTGAGACGCATGGAGTCTGCTGATCTGAGAGAAGGTGGAGCTCGGGCGCTACCACAAGCGACAGGGCGTGGCTGTAGGCACTGATAATGCTATGCTAGCTCCCCACTCACTGTGGGCTGTGCAGTTCAGTTCCTCACAGCCACAGATTGGTACCAGATTAAGGCCTGGAAACTGGAGATCTCCACTTCAGAGTACTAAAACGTAGATAAATATCCAGCACACTGGCAGAGCCAGCAGAACAATATTGCAAAAATCAGGATGGAAGTAAGGACGTCTGTTTATTTAAACAAGCCTACAGTGTAGTTCATACTATACAGTTGTATACATCACAAATTTTAAATTGCCTAAAATTAAGCTCCCAATTCTCCTAAATCTGTACTTCTTCCATTTGTGTCCATTGCAGTTAACGGCACATCTCTTCTGCTAGTTGCTCACCCCTGACACCTCCAAGTCATCTTTGATTTCTCTCTTTTTCACAGCCTACATCAGAACCACCGACACATCCAACCTATCTTCCTTTCCAAACTACCTGGAATATGAAGTTTTTTACCACCCTCACTGCCAGCACTTGCTCCAAACCACTGTCATCTCTCAGTGACATCAGACCATATTCTATCGGTTGTTTCTACTCTTGATCGCCTCCAGTCCAATTTCTCAGAACCAGAGTGAGCCAGCTAACACTCAAGGCAGGCCACATCAATTATCCATTCAAAGCCTTCGATTGCCTTGCATCTCACTGTGAAGCATGACCTACAAAGTCAAGTGTCATCTCGGGGAACATCTACCCCCAGATCTTTCTTCTCTGGTTTCCTTGCCAGGTCTGCTTCTAGCATCCATTCCCTTTGTGTGGAATTTTCTCAATTCCCTCAGGTCTTTCTAGTCTTTATTCAGAAGTCATATTTTTGGTGATTCTTCTCTGAAAGATCTATCTAAAATTTCCTATCTTTTCTTTTTTTTGCTTAAATTTTTGTGTGAGTAAATATATAACATACCCCCAAATATATATTTTACATTTTTTATTACTCAACTCACTTCTTAAAATTTTAGGTCATGGAAAGAGGTACTATTTTATTCACGTATTAGTTTATATACTTTTGCACACAATATGTACTGATTAAATGAGTGACTGAGAGCATTTGTTACTAAGTCTGTCAATAAAGGAATTCCTAAAAGGTTTATGAAAGACATTTCTAAAGACTTCTAAAAGATACATCTTCTCTCCTTCAAGAAGAAAACTGAGCAGAGAAGGAAGATCAGCGATACAAAAAAGAATGATAAATGAAGAAAGTAATAAATATAAGTAATCCAAACATCAATATATTATATAAGACAAATGCAAGGTTGAAGAAAAGTAAAGCTAAAGAATTATTCAGGAGGACAGCAAAGATCTTGTGAATATACACCTTTTTACATGAGCATGTGGGAACAGCAAGGGTATTTACTACAAGAAAAAACTAGAAAACATGCATATGCTTTCCAAACTAGTAAACACAAAGTAGGGTTGAGGTGTAGGATGGCAAGAAGGACTTGAATTATTTTAATGAGGGAGAGGAAGAGAAAAAAACAAATTTTACACATTGGCTATAAATTATGACAGGACCTATTTCCTATAAAAACAAGAGACTCAACTCAAAACACATCCTCTGAAAATAAAATGAAGAATGACATACTAGAAAAAAAAATCTGTCCTAAAATAAGTAAACGAATAATGTGAAATAAAAGCAAATACAGGGGGGGAAAGTATGAGGAGAGATACAGACAGCTTAATGCAATAAAAGGTTCAATTCTCCAGAATGGTATAATTTATAAGAACATAATAACACTGATTCAAGAATTATTAAGCAAAAACTGAAGAAAAGCATGAGGAGTAATTATAAAATTTATCATATAAGCTTTTAACACACCATTAAAAGTAATTAATACATTAAGCAGATACAGAACATACAAACATTTCTATTAATAAGCTTTATCTAGGTGACATCTACAAAACATTGTACCCAACTACTGCAAACACACATTCTTTAAACACAAATGAAGTATTTACAATAATACTAAGTTTGAAGCTATAAATCAAATCCTAACAATTTTGAAAACCTGGCCAATGACTATATTGTTTCTTTAGTAAAAAGCAATGTAATTACTACTGTAATCATTTATCAAAAGACAACATTTAAAAAAATAAGGCTTCAAACATGGAAATTTTAAGTACAATTTTAAATAATTTAGAGACAAAAAGAGATAAGATCATGTACATCAAGATATATTTGGACGCTAGGCATGGTGACACACTCCTGTAATCCCAGCACTCGGGAGGCTGAGGCAGGAGGATCATTGCAAGCTCAAGACCCGCCTGGGCTACAAAGTGAGCCCAAGGACAGCCTGAAATGCATAGTGAGACCCTATCCCAAAAAGACAAAAAAAAAAAAAAGATATATTTGGAATGGAATGATCCTGAAAATACTGGGAACAAAACAGACAAGTGAAAATAAGTAAATGCCATTATTTTAAATAATTAAGGTTTTGACATTGTTTAAACAGCAACACTTAATCAAAAATTTCTCATTTTTTTCCTCAAGCTAGAAAAGAACAGACAAAACCTGAAAACAAAGATTCACAAGGAAAATTCAGTAATATGACAAAGCAACCTCATTCCCAAATATCTGTGTAATACTCCTTGAGGTAACACTTCTGGATCTAATTGTGATAAGCAAAATAATAAAGCCTGTACTTAAAAAGCTTTCAGAACTTTGATACGAAATGAGTTAACAAATACGATGTCAAAATGATAATTAGAGAATATGAATAAATCTGAAAGAAGTTATAGTCATTAACAGAAATTATTAGCATTATTGTCTTTTGAAAACCAACTTTTACTGTCATCTCATGATGAACTTGAATAAGGTCAAGTTACATCAAAGAAGCACAGATAAACAGAAGCACCTGATTATCCTGGGTCAAGTTCAGTTGGAAAGGAATTTTCAAATGCATACAGAGAACGGACTTTTCACTTGCATACCTGGGTGCAATTAAGGGTTGTTACGACTTGTGCCTAGATGTCCCTCCAAAGCTTCATGCAGTTATAGATGGGGCTTATTTGGAGGTGGCTGGGTCTAGAGTGTGTGATACTCAAAGTGATTTCATGATAGAATGCTAGATCAAGGGCACTAGGATGAAGGGTGTGAGTGCTACTCACCCTAAGTAGTCTGGATAAAATAAAAGAAGCAAGAGGACACTGTTAAGGTCCCTTGTTGCTTTGCTACCTTCTGTCCGCCATGAACCGTTTCTCCTCTGCAATGCCTGTCCGCCACACCACCCAGTCTTGGAGCCGGCTGATTACAGACTGAAACCACCACAAACTGTGAGCTAAATAAGCCTTTCCTCCTTTAAATTTGGGTATTGGGTATTTTGTCTCAGCAACAACAACAACAAAAAACTTAAAACAAGCCCTTTTTTCAGCTACCAGAATAACAATTTTACAAAGATGCATGGGAATTTTTGACCTTTCCCATACTCAAGTGTTATGGTTGATACACTGTGTCAACTTGAGAAGTACAGCCTTTTAACTGAGAGACTCAGCAGGAAGCCAGGGTTCTTACTTTGTAAACATCCTCAGCCTGCGCAAAGGAGGGCAAGGACATTTTGTGAGTGCTACACCCACCCTGGGGCAGGGATGGAGGGATTGGGGAGGTTTGGGGGTAGGCGGGTGGCCTGTGTACAATATAAGAGGGGAAGAGGCTTGTTTTTCTCTTTTTCTCTGACTGCTGCCTTGAAGTGTTGCCCTAGTGCCATGCCACCCTGCCTTGGAGCCAGCTGATTATGGACTGAAATCTCCAAAACCTGTAAGCTAAATAAACCTTTTCTTGCTTTACTTTGGGCGTCAGATATTTTGTCCCAGCAACAAGAAAAAAGTAACCAAGACACTCAGTGACTTTTTATATACCTTTTTGTATCATTAAGAATTACAAACTGGTGGCCTAAAAGATTAACTTCTCTCAAATGATAACCAAGAAAAATTTTTTGATTTGATTTTCCCCTTTTTTTTTTTTTTGCAGCACCAAGGATTGAACTCATGACCTCACACTGGCCAGGCAGGCACTTAGGCCACTGAGCTAAATCCCCAGCCCTTTCCTCATTACTGTGACTATTAAACATTTTGACTTCAATACAGAAATAAAATTAGAGCAAGTTTTCTGAGAAAGTGAAATAGCATTGATTCCCGTAGTACCTTTAGCTGAATACTCCATTTCTTCTTCCTCTTCCCCTTCCCCTTCCTCTTCTTCTTCATCTTTTCTTGTTAGTGCATATTAGTTATACAGATTAATGTGCTTCACTTTGCACATTTGTATATGCACATAATATAGATCATTTTCACCCCCGCATCCTCTTACCCTTCCCTCCCTGCTCGTCCCCCTCCCCGCCTCCCTCCTTTTTCTCTCCCCACTTGTTCCTTTCCTCTTTGAAAGTCCCTCTTACACTTCCATACCCCACCCCTTCTCTCCTCTTTCCCTCTCACATTGCACATATGAGAGAAAACATGTTTTGCAAGGACTGCTTCTGAATCTGGCTTATTTCACTAAATATGATGGTCTTCAGTTCTATTCGTTTTCCTGCAAATGACATTTCATTCTTCTTAATGACTGAATAACACATATGGAATACCATATTTTCTTTATCTAAACAATCTAAATTTCCATCAGTAGTAAAATGGAAAAGAAAATCTTAATGCATTATTATAGTGAAAATGAATTGTTTCCTGCAACAACATGGATTACAGTCTACAAATTACAAGGTTAAGTGAAAGAAGCTAGGCAGAAAGCAATGCACTATGTTACTTAAATATAAATTGAAAAGCAAAATAAATAAATAAGATAAAATGAAAAGCAGTCAAAATAAAATAATAGTGACAAAAATCAGAACAGTGGGTACTTGGATGCAGTGGTAGTGACTCAAAGAGCATTAATAAAGGAGAGGCCGGGCCTACAAGTGCTGCAGTGTTCTATCTCCTTGTCTTAATAGTGTTTATATGGGTGGCTTGCTGCTAGAAATGCAGTGATTTGTATGCTAGTAACTCAGGTTCTTGTCAGTACCAGGTTATTTTTAATTTAAAAACATGTATGTTCAGAAATTATTGATTATACTTAATAGGCAAAGCCACAAGGCTTTATAGTAATATAAAATTTTATCTTCTCAGTTATTCCTTTGTAATAAACTTATAAGAAAAATTACATATTCCCAAAATGCCACAGTTTTTAAGAAGTTAATAAATTGAAACTTTGTTAACGTAATTTAGCTTTGTGTAAAAAGCTTTTAAAATACACTTTCAATATCTTAGCATTTCTTAGAATTCCATGTTTCATTACATTTCCTCTAAATGCAAATCACTGTCTTAGAGAAGAATAAACTGCCCACATAATCTCAAGTTTAGACAATGAAAGCTTCTAACAACATAGAATGATATTTTAAGTTATAGGGTACTGTAATGTATTTAGGTAACCAATGCTGACTCTACAAAATATGCTACTAAAATCAATTTTTATCACTTGAAATCTATTACAATTAGAGAGCAATGCCAAGTCACTGACACACTAATGGATTTCAAAACATTTCAAGTAGAATAAGGAAATTGCAAAGTGGTTTAATAGAAATGCAGCTCCAATAAGTGTAACAAATTAGATGATATCAGCCTTCTGTAAAGCTACCATGTAAAACTATCATGCCAGTGTGGAGTTTTAATAAATTTACTGCATTGTCTAACTACACCTTATATAACAACTGCCCTACCCTGCACTACTTAAAAAGCTTTATTGTATCTTCTAAAATAAAAAGAGTTGCTTTTCTGTGTCCCATATATTTGATAATTAATTTCATTTTAAAACAATAATGTAACATTTCTAAAGAGGATGTGCTCTACAAAATCAGACAGGGCTTGCTTGGAAAGAGTATTTTATCTATCTGAAACATATTTTTCCCATATTAAACTGTAACAGAACATTACATGGAAATGATTAAACTTAAATTAGAAATCAGGTTCTCTAATTCCTGGAGTGTTAAATTAACAGTTGCAAAAATGGTAATTTCTGACTGCAAAAGTTCTAATGATCATGCATACAAAGCAGAATCATTTCAAGAATAAAGCAATCCCCAGTTTTCCTATCTTTCCCGACAGAATTTTAACCATTTTTAACTATTTTTTATCAGTTAATGACACTGTATTCTTTGATTCTGATTTCTAAGATTATATTTTCTAGGAACACTGCTCTCTAAACCTACGATTTTCTAAATTTTGTACTATTCAACCAGCTCAAGAAAGTCTATTTCCCTCTTTCTCATCTTTATTTTCTTCTTTCCTCCCAACCCAAACTCTAAAGGCTCATTATTCCTAACAAAAACTTGTTTATTTCAGAATGGTACTTTAAGGACTAGCTCCTATGAAGTATATCCGGATATCCTGGAGAACCTCCTGCATTATGCCCTGCTTGTGCAAGGTGAAAGATGAAGGGCGGGTACAGTCTGCTCACTTTTAGGGGTGGGGTCTGGTTGGAAGCAGATCACATGGTATGACCCGAAAAAGTGTGTATCTCCTCCCTCTGTCCTCCAGCGTTTCCAGGCTGCCGGGAGGTTTTCATCTTTCCTCCACCAGACCCTTTCCCTCCCTCTCTAACTTGGAGCCAGTCTAGCACGGACTGAAATGCGAGCCAAAGCAAGCCTCTCTTCCTTAAGTTCCCAGCTTGGAGTACGTGTCCCGGCAATGAGACAGGGACTAAAACGCAGCACAACCTGATTCCTAGTGTAGAACCTATGGTGAATATGCAAGCCAGACACAAAGCTAGTGCAATATTTGCTGAGACATGTCTGGGTGCTGTTTAGAATTAAAATTACACCAGAGAGGATCTATATATTGTTTTTTTCGCCTTCATTTAGCACATACTGGAGAAGGCAGTATGGGGATTGTCTGACCTTGGTTACTTTCTACATACATGGCAGCCTTTCATCCACTCTTATTTCTAAATAGACCCTGTTCATTTGCTTAACCTTTCCTGTCTTGTATCTTTATTCTCTGCAATGTCATCAGTTAGGATTGAACACGCATTTCAAACTTTTAATAAGAGGTTTGCATAACTAACAAAAATTACAAAGAAGGAAAGGAAGTATTCTAATTTTTCCTCCATATCAAAAAAACAAACAAAAAAAACTAAAGGTTAGTTGAGTGGTTCTCAAGCACTACATACATTGGCCTCACCCAGATAGCTTCTTAAAACACAGAGTACCAAAATCTTACCTGTCAGGATCAGGAGGTTGGGCTAGGGTCTGAGAACTAGTTTCTAATTAGTTCCAGGCAATGCTGTGGCGGCCACTCCTGGAACCACACTTACAGAACACTGTTGTAGCCTAAGGAAAAGTCGCAGCCTGAACCTCTGCAGGTGAGGATTCCCTCTGCCCACAGTGTTCTGTGAAAACACATTGTTCTCCAGTCTTTGCTAGACAAACCACTACCACTCAGGAAAGGCTTGAGTGGTATAGATATGTCTGTGGTTGATATCTCCATACCCAAATTATTCAGTGTAAAATAGTACCTTGAGTTGTAATCATGTCCTTAACAGAATGTCTGCAAACTGTGCATGACATTCCCCTCTCCCCAAGTCTCACAGCACATACCAAGGAGGTCACAGAATCTCCATTCTGGTCCTCTCCAGTGTATTCTCCACATATACAACACAAGTTATAAACACCCCTTCATTATCTTTCAATTATATATTAAAACATACACATATATACATATTCACATACATACATATACACTACATATACCCATATAATACATGTACATATACACATTTTCATTTATGACACTGTTTTCTACTTTGTCCATATGTATAAAATATACAGTTGCCTGGAAATTTTCGTCATAATTTTGTACTTTCTTTTAACTTGAAATCCTCAACATCTACATGCTTTTGATGGTTTTATTAAGCTCAAGTATTTCTGCTATAATGATATACTTCTGCTATAATAATATAATGATGATATAATAATGTAATGTCTGTTTTCCAAATCCTTCCAATAAAAATAATGGTGCTGATGGAATATACAGGGTTGAAACAGATTCCCTCAAAACCAAAAGAATATAACAACCAGTGCCCTAACTAATCTCCTTAAAATGTGGCTTTTAAAAAGCCAGTCTCTATTGGCATCACCCTCACCCCATCCTCTGCAGCCTTGATCCTCAAATCATGCTTCCCTTCTCAAAAACTAGATCCATCAACAATAAAAATCTGACTTGAGGGAGAGAATTCATTAATCAAGGAGCTTTTACAGGGGGTTGGGGATAGCTTCATCTTGTTTTTCAATACAAAGACATTTACAGTCTCATTATATGTTCTCTTAACTTCCCCAAAATCTAACACAGTACAGCAGTGCAGGGGCCACAAACACAAAGGAAGGCACAGCTGTACAATTCCTGGCTTCTTTTTCTTAAGATGTTCATCTAGCTAAAGTTTTACCTTTAATCATAAAAAAGTGTGATTAAACATAACTGCATATGGACCAAGACAATTTCTGAGTTTTACACTTATTTCCCCTATTCTCTGAGTCTTCATCAAATAATATTCCAGTCACTTGACTCTCTGTATCATATCCAATAGTCTATTACTACAAGTTAACTTGCTTCAAATGTTTTTCTGTAATATAGATAATATTGTCCTTAGTTTTGTTTTCTTCTACTGATTTAATTTGAGGAAAATAATATAATTCAAATGTTCACTGATCTTAGATCCTTGTTTTCAACATTAATTTCTTCAAGATTCCTACCCCTAGTTGTTCAATCACTACACAAGTTCCCTTTAACACCCCCATACTACCATGAAGGGATTTCTGTAGGCATAATTAAAGCCCCCCTCAATTGACCGTAAAATGTGGAGGTGATCTGGATGAACCTAGCCATAGCAAGTGAGCCCTTTAAAAGCAGAGAATTTTCTCTGGCTAGTGAGTAGCAGACAAGGAAGTCAGAGTTGAAAGGCAGGGATTCTTGAGCCTTTCGTAGCCTGAGGCAGACAGCGTTTAGGAGCTCAGTGTTCCACCAGCTGACAACCAGCAAGGAAACAGGGACTTCAGCCCCAGAACCACAGAGAACTTAATTCAGTCAACAGCATGAATGAGATTGGAAGCAGACTTCTCCCTAGAACTTTCAGATAAAATCCCAGAATGATTAACCTTGATTTCAACCTGATGAAAGGCTAAGAACCTTTTACAGGGCTGTGGAGACTTCTGTTCTACATAACTATCAGCTGATAAGTGTCCATTTAAGTGACTAAATTTGGGGAATTTATTAAGTAGCAATAAAAAACAAATAGCAATATATGATGATATTTTAATCTGCAAGACATCATGAAAAAAATATATTGCAAGACTTTTTGTATGTATAGCATATTCAAAGACAAATCAAAAAGTAATTTTCCCAACTCAAAAGCAAAAATAACACATAAATTACAGATTATGGACATAGTCTGGGGATTAACCAAAAATGCCTTTGTTGCTGGGCTAAAATGTATAGACCAGATTGTTACATAAAAAATTAAACAAAAACAATTAGACATACTCATTTAATATCTCCTAACCATCCCCCAGTATGCCAGGTACCCAAATACAATGAGAGACAGACAGACATACACCTTGCCTTCAAGGATATACAGTACCTGGCTATTCAATAAGCCTATGCTGAGTTAACCTAACCTATATTGAATTAATGAGTCCTAAATAAAGTATAATAGAAAAGCATATATGCATCTCACAATGACAATACACTGTAAGAAATGCCAAAACTTAATATTATGCCATTATTCCAGTTTTAAACAAAATGTTCCAGAAAACTATTCTTTATAAAAAAATCATCACAGGAAATAAAGCTATTACATAGTTTTGGAAAAAAAATGAAGTACATAAAACAAAAAAAGACTAAGACTCACCAACAAACTTCACAACTGTTTCATAAAGTGATGTAAAATATTAATTTTTGTCTAAAAACAGAAGTTCTAATGGGCAAATATCACTTTATACATTTATTTGTTCTGTTCTTAAACTGGCATGCTTCTTTTAGGGACCAAAAAATGTAAATATAGTACAAGTTAGTAACCCAAAAAATTAATCAAAGTTAGAAAGGATACAACTCCAAGAAATGCAATAGTATTAAATAATTAAGTACAGTGTGAATAGAGAAAAATAAATAATAATTTATCTAATTATTAGAGAGTGGCAATAATTGAGAATGCAAACATAAATCTTAAATAATCACATCTATGTTATTTTACTTTCTCAGATATTGCCAGCTCTTTACCTGCAATAGATTAATGCTCAAATTACTGAAGATTTGTTATTCTGAATCATGACTTTTGTCTCTTGCTCCTACTTAGATAATTTGTACCTGTCTATAGAGTCTGAAGTCTGTCTATATACTAGGATAAGTGAGGTACGAAGTGTATTGAGTAGGCCCATTACACTTCAAAAGGATTACTTGAGTTTTCTATCAATGCAGATAAAAAGGGAAGATGTGTGCAACTGCATACAAACAGTGTGGGATGATGGTGGAAGAACACAGTGCTGAATAATGAAAATTTATTGATTATGGGCTCATTAATCAGACATCCTGCACTTAATGTTGTGATTTGAGGAGTTAGGAAAACTTTTTGTGGTTGGCTGCCTGACACATGAACCCAAAGATTGTCCACAATTAGAAAATCGGAAATATTCTTCTTTCCTTGGTTTAACATAGGGGAAAGTCTTCAAAATCTTAAGGAGACTGAAATGTTATTATATATTTGTCATTTAAGATCTACTCACCCAAACTGTGATGATCTAGAAAACATACCTTTCAACAATACATTGAGAAATAAATTCAGATGGGGCACCCTAGCATACCCGAAGAGCTATGTAATAATTTTCAGTAGGTCAGACTCACAGTGAAAACTCGGCCAATGAGAAATCCAAATGCCAAGAAAGCAAGTTGAACTGCTGGCCAGGGCCAGGTATCAGCCCTCAACCATGAAAAGCAAGATAGACACACATATCATAATGAACAGGAAGTCAAAGCAGCAATCAGAATACTTAGTTCAGTTTGAGTGGATTAGGCTACTGGATTGGCTAACTGTTCATGACATACCTAGAAATGAACCGAATAGGAACTCTAGTAAATTCTCACTTGATTTGTCAAAAAAGTGCTAGGTCAAGTGAACAAAAGTCTATGAAAAAAAATTTCATGGATACTCAATCAATTTCTGCAAATACAGAGCCACAATTCCATGAATGAGCCAGTATATAGACCCAAGGACCATCCCTAAGGACCATGGTGAAGGACCATGGTGCGCTACCAAAAAGTTACACAGTTAATCTTTCTCCTAGCTTTCCACCAAAATACCCATCATCTTTTACCAAAGTAAATGTATATTGGGGAAAAAGAAATAATAAAACCTATTAGACACTGGCTATGAGCTGACACAAATTCCTGGTTATAATAGAGGTTAGGTATCAAGAGTTTTTAGGTTAAGACATCTCACGATTACCCCAGTGGTTCCCCAAGTCCATCCTGTGGCTATCTCTCAACTCCTGGGATGCATTATTGGAACTGATACATTCAGCAGCTAATGGAATCCCCATATTTGCTCCCTGACCTGTTTAGAGATATCATAGTGGAAAGGCCAAGTCAAAGCCACCAAAATATTCTATTTAGTGAAACGGTAAACCAAATGCCTACTACATTTCCAAAAGGACTGCAGAAATTAGTACCACCAGGAACTTGATGGATGCAAGGATAGTAATTCCCACCATATCCCCATTCAATTCATTTATCTGGCCAGTGGATAGACAGACAGTTCTTAGAGAATGACAGTGGATTATTATAACTATAATCAGGTGGTGCTCCAATGCAGCTACTCTACCAGGTGTGGTTTCACTGGACTTAAACAAATGAACACATCCCCTAGTACCTGATATACAAACATTAATCTGGAAAATTATTTTTTCTCCACCCTAACCATGAGGCACACCAGAAGCAGCCTGCTTTCTACTGGCAAGGTCAGTAATTATCTCCATTCTCCTACCTCAGAAGTATATTGACTCTTCAGCCCTATCATAATTGAGTTCACAGAAACCTTGATCATCTTCCCCTTCCATGAGATCTCAGCCTGGTCCATAACAGTGATGACAACTAGTCTAGATATTTTGGTAGGACATTTACACTACAGTGGGTCAGAAATAAATATAACAAAATGCAGGGGCCTTATATAGCAGTGAAATTTCTAGAGCGCCACTGGTATGGGGTATGAAGAGAACTACCTAAGATGAAAGATAAGTTGCCTCATTACCTGCCTACCTCCCATACAAAAAGAACAATTCCTGCTGGGCTTTTCTGCATTTTGGAGACAACACGTTCCCCATTTGGTTTCTTGCCTTCACCCATTGTTCAGTGACTGGAAGTCACTGAATGGGGCTCACAATAGAAGAGCCCTACCTTTGGATGGGGCTCACAATAGAAGATTTAGTGGTGTAGTGAGGCCCAGAATAAGAGAAGGACTGCACTGCAAGCTTGAGCCATATTTTACCCAGCTCCAATGGTGCTTGAAATGCAACTGGCAAATACAACCTGCAAAGCAAGCCCTTGTTATTTCAGAGCAAAACCTCACCTTTCTCCACAGATAACTACTCTTCTTTTGAGAAAAAGCTCTTGGCCTGGTATCGGGCCTTAGTGAACACCACTGGGTTACCATGATATCTGTGCTGTCCATAATGAACTGTATTTCACCTGACCAACCAAGCCATATGTAGCCATAGGTAGTAGTCCATCATTAAATGGAAGTGATCTATACTGATGAAGCATGAGCAAGCCCTGAAGGTACAAACACAAGTACCTTTGGTCTCCACTCATGTTACACTACCTTCTCTCTCTTAGTCTCTATCTACAGCCTCTTGGGGAGTTGCCTAATCAGTTAATAGAGCAAGAGAAGACACAGATCGGCACGATATGCAGGCACTACCCAGAAGTGTACTGCCGTGGTACCCCTGACCCTTCCCGTTTTTATAGGACAATAAAATTCTCTTACTGAGTAGAAATGGAGGAATACACCTGGTCACTTACTTTGCTTTGAAATAAAAATGACCACGTGTAAAATTATATACTGATTCATGGGCCATGGGCAATAGTTTGATGAGATGGTAAGGGACTTAGAACATGATTAGAAAATTGATGAAAATGAAAATTAGGGAAAAGATATAATTCTGAATTCACAGAAAAAAAATGTAGGTACTGTAAATTTGTGTCCCATGTGAGTGCTCACCAAAATGCCACCCCAGCACAGGAAGATTTTAACAACCAAATGACTAGGATGGCCTGCACTGTAGATGTCAGTTGTATGCTTTCTACCCACCCAATGGGTTCATGATTAAAGTGGCCATGGTGGCATGGATTGCCACGGGGTAAGCTAAATGCCCAGCCTATGGTACTGACACCAAGTCCCCGATAAGACTATTCCCTAGGTAGTTAGACAGCTATCTTGTGAAGGTTGACAACATTGAGCTGCTTCTGTCATATAAGGAGCAAATTTTGTTCCTACCAAAATAGACGGTTCCTCA
>RJWT010013838.1:0-21495 GCA_004365215.1 Cuniculus paca
TTTTTGATCTTTTTTCTTCTCCGTCTCTGCATTCTCCCTGCCCTGTCTTTTCTCTCTCTAGCCCAGCCCTCATCACTATGAACACCTGGATTTATTTTTAATTCAGTAATTGTTACAATTCAGCAATTTTAAATATTCAATAGAAAATTAAAGTGAAATGCTTTGGCTGGTGAAATGCTCAGAATCACAGTGCTCAGGAAAATGTGATTATTTAATAACACTAGCACTGTGTTATTATTTTTAAAGTGGTCATCGTGGTAGTCTTGTGAAAGTCTCGCTATGACATATGTTGAAATTAATGACTTCACAATTTCTACTTCCAGAAATAATATTTGAAATCTGCAAGGTTAACGTGACAGAAAATGCTTTTCAAATTTTTATAAGAGTTCACTACTTTTTCTGAGCAACTCACTAAGAATAGACAATTATTGATTTATTCAAGATGTTTAATATTTCAACATGTGTTAAATCACTTTGTGGTATTTTCGTCTCTTAGAAACCAAGGACTTTTATTTATGATAACTGGTTTTTTTCTATTTTTTACTCTCTGTACAAGTTATTTAATGTCTTTGCCGTATTTTAACATCATCTACTAATATTTGAATGACAATGAAATGTCTTGATCATCAAAAGCTGATTTTCAAAAATACTTCATCAGTGTTTGTGAATAAATTATGATTCTCTTTCAAAGAAACAAAACATCTTCTGAGATGAAAATTTCTATCTGGAAAGTTACAGGAAATTGGATTCCTTTTAATATGAATATGTATTATTGTGATAAGACAGGAGTGTGCATACATGGTGGATGAATGGAGATTTCATGTGGTTAATAAGGTCACCTGCTGAATCCGGGTGTATTCACTCCTCTGGGGCTTTGTTCCCCCATCTGTATGAAAAGGACAAAGCTACTTGCTCCTCCTTCTCATAAAACTCGTAGGAGGCCCTCATCTAATTAATGTCGTCATTGCGATTAGTATCGCCATCGTCTTTACATTACCTTTGATACCATCAGCCTTTGAATGAATCTGAGGCCATCACACTACAAATAAGGACCTGCAAGTGTGCCTCTTTGCTAGGTAAAGTCACTAAAGCTGATCTGTGGATATTGGCCCTTACGCGTTTCCCTTCACACTGCCAGTCAAGACAGCCAGCTCAAACCCTGGGGTGAAAAACAAATCATGAGACATGCATTTGCTTCAGATGTACCACGTGGACAGTGTTTGCCCACATAGAGCTCCACAAAATTCCTCCCAACTTCTGCAAGCCATGGTGAAACAAACTTTATGAGTAAGAATTGTCAAAGGGCTGCTACCCTTGGTAGTTTTTCTTGCTACTGAACAAAATCACGTAGATGTGTAAGTCTCTGCCCCAAACCCCCTCACCCAGAGTTTTGTTTTGGTTTTCATTTTGGGGTTTTGCTTTAGCCTTCTTCTGTGTGATAGCTCCATGCTTCTGTCTAAATGATAGCTCAAGGGCAGAACTCAGAACTCCAGCAAAGCAGCCCAGGTGCCACCGGGTAAAACACATTGTGTAACACTGCCCTCTGGTGGACGTGTCTTTTCCTTGATTAGCGTGGAAATTCCTTCACTCGCCATAAAATGGTACGAAAATTTTGGGTCAAAGGGGCAAAAAGCTATCAGTCTTTTAATAAAATAAGCCAAGAATTTGCTATTTTGGTTTTTTTAAGAGGTGAGGGAAGGGGAAGGAAACTTTGTCTACGTTTACTTCACAACCACACCTGAGGGAATTTGACTGTGGGCTCCATTGTCCAACAGGGAATCTGTCTCACAAATATTCCTTCATTTTATTCCAAGGGCGATGGGCCTCTTCTGGTATTCCTGGGAGTTGTTACAGGTGCCCAGTGAGGTCTAAGTTGCTTAAGGAGAACATCAGCCTCTTACTGAGGCTGCAAAAAAAAAAAAGGACAATATACTGGAGTGTATATAATGATTGTTGCATTAAGTACTATCTCAGTACATCTGGAAGGGACCGTTCCTATCTCATCGGAAAAGTAACCAGCACGACAAGCTAGTAATTGGCAGGGCTGGGATGAGAACCTGGACGTTGTAGTTTCGCAGGCTGTGTGCTTTCTTGTCATTCGGCTTCATCTGCTCCACAGCTGGTACTAATCTGCATTTGAATATTCTACAGATTCCTGATCATGATACATATCCATTAAAAAAAACCTTTCCCTGCAAATTTTTAAATTGTCGGTTCTTCAAGTATCTTATAAAATTCTAATCTGCAACTTTTTAAAAAAAATTACCTGTGTCCTTATTGTACAAAGTGCTAGTTTACTAATAGACTACTGTGAGACCCATTTGCTTAAGTGTATTAAATGGTACCCCTTTGAGGGATGGAGGGAGGGAGAAAATTATTCTTACTCAGAAAATAATCACACTGATGGGTCTGTTAGAGATAAAGGCAAGACATTCCCAGGAGTAGTTTATGTGAGGAAAAACAAGAAACAAAGAACTAAAGCATTTTATTCAATAAACTATCAGGAAATACAAATTTGAGTCTTTGCAACTTAAAAAATAAACTACGTAAGTAGAGCCTGGAGACTAAGAAACATGTCGATAGGTAGGAAAAAGTTGCTGAGTGACTCTTAATAACTTGGAAATAAACAGGGCGTAGGAAAAGATGGCCAAGTGAGAAATCCCTTGGAAAGGAAAAACCAGACCATAATTACCCCAAAAATAGCAATTTTCAGGTTGCTAGGCATAATATGAAATTCTTGTATTGAGCAATAAAAAAGGGTTTGAGAGACTTGACTAAAAGCATGATAGCAGTAGCTGGTCGCTATGGTAACCAGAGGTGAAATGATGCTGATCAGAAAGAACACTAAAGATTAGGTCGAGCTGATGTGTAAAAGCCATAGAGACAGAACAGCCAGTTGCTTTCTCTAAACAGTTTTCTGACTTGGAAGAAGAGTGATAGAGCAGTAGGCACTAGAGCTAGGAAATACCGTATTATGAATCATATAACTTTCTTTGGTCTTGTTGCGGGCTTGCAGAAGGAAGGCCAAGGGGGGGGTAAGCACAGTAATTAAAGGTATTTATCATAGGAGGAGTGGCCATGGAGCTTCCAGCACATCTACAGTAAGCCTGAGACTTAGAAGAAACGATTCCTGTGAGCAAGGATGAGGACAGTGGAGGCCATTTCTCCACTGCCAAGCCCGTTTAGCAGCTACAGAATGATTTAAATTCTCCAGCCTCACAATGGATCTAGCACAAAGCACACAGGATTGTAATAAGATTGGGAGCACTTTCTGAGAAAGGTAATTAATTTGTCTGTAAGCCTTTGTGTTCAGTTTTTTCAATCACTCTGAATTATATTTACATTTATCTTACCAAAGGAAAAGTGGACTACTTACAGATTAACTGGGCGATTTACTGGTTAATTGTGCTAGGTGATTCACATCTCATTTAATTCAATGAAAAACTTGTCACTGAAGATAGAAAGTCATAGTTTGCCAAAAATAAGTTCAAATTGTGTTCAACGCCAATGGTGACTATAAACGTCAATATTCAAGATGCCAATCATGAGAGAAGACATTGGCTGCTGGTTTCTGCCATTAAAAAAAGAATCATTTTGAAAGCTGAATTGACTCATCAAGTTTACAGTAAAAAATGTACTTGACCTACGTAGGTACTCAGAATCTGGTTTTATGAGTACCTCATGTTTACGCCTCTGAGCAGCGCCTGAAAAACATCTCTACTGCAGAGAGCCACTAAGTGGGGAAAACAAACAAAGGATAAAAGAGGAGAGAGAATCTATTGTGCGATTAGCTGTTTATGATGGCTACACAGACCCAAGATTGCTGCCTTGTTCGCCAAGGACTGCCGTGAGGGTGTGAATGTGGTTTGTTCCCTTCAAAGCCCATGTTGAAATTCGGTTTCCAGTGTCACAATGTCGCAAGGTCGTGGGGCGGTGAAAAGGTGAATTTGGTCATGAAAAAGGGCGGAAGCCTTTCTCTCTCGGGAGTGAGTTTTCACTGTTGAGACCGCCTTAGTCACTGAAGAGTGGGTTATTAGAAAGCAAGTTCACCTTCCTCACCTAACCCTCTCGCATCTTTCACCATGAAACCTCTCCTCCCCACACACCTGCTGCTTTCCCACTTGTCCACCGTGCACTGAACATCACAACGTCCTCACAAGAAGCTGAGCAGATACCAGTGCAGGTCCTCAGCCTTCCCGATTCTTGTGGCCAAATCAACCTCTTTTCTTATAAGTTACTCAATCTCAAGTGTTCTACTCCAGCAACTGAACATAGACGCAAACCACTGCTGTAGCAAAGGACCAGAGACTGCAGCAACAAAGGGAGACCTAGACGTTATCTTACAGGTCAGCAGGGAAAAGTCGTTTAAACCGTTACCCTGGTGCAAAGGGCTGAGTTCGCTGAACTGTGCAGGAGCCTTCAGCAGGGACTCTCCCTCTAGTCTTGCCAGATAAAATACAGAATACGTAGTCACATTTGAGTTTCTGGTAATCAACAGATGAGGTTTTAGTATAGATGCAGCCCACATATTGCCCAGACATACATTTATACCATTCATTCAAGATTTAAATTTTAACTGGGCATCTGGGATTTTGTTTTTTGTTGGATTTTTTTTTATTTGTTTGCTATATCTGGTAACTTTATAATTAAAGTTGAGAGGATCAGAAAAGCTCCATGGAAGACACAGCATACCACCTAAGACCCGAGAGAGTAACTGGAGACAAGGGAAGAGTAGGCACTCAAAAGAAAAGAAGACAAGACTCAGGCCAAAGAAAGGAACCAGCAGCGAAGGTGGGGACCGCAAGGTACCATGCGGCATTGTTGGGAAACAGTGGACCGACGAGTGACAGAAATCCAGAACAGAGTCGTGTATGAGAAGGAGGTGGCAGAAATAAACCAGATCCTGCTGGCCTCTGCGGGGTTCAGCACGGAGTCAACTAACGGATTCACCAGTCCTCATCAAGACCTACTGACTGTACCTCTAATTTAAATATTATGTCCTTGATATTTTTTATTAACATCACATTTCTTTACCTCCTTTATGACCACAGTATCTTTAGGAGCCTCCTGACTAGTTTCTCAACCCAAAACTATAATTGCATTAGTGCCTTCAGCATTGCCAAACATCCCATTTTTGGAGTTGTAACAGAATGTAATTGTAATGTAGAAATGATGATTTTTTTAATGTTACATGTTTTTTACTGAAGTAGAGTAGCATTTCTGGGTCATATATGTACTAAGAGTAATAAGGTATTTTGTCATTAGAAGAAATAGAGCTGGTGTCTGGTCATGTTTGCTATAACCTAAGATAGTATTTATTTACCTATTTAAAATTTCTTTTATTAATATATGTTTCCAATACATAATAATTGCATTCAACTTGCGGAATTGGTACATACACATATAGCATTTTGATCATTTTTGCTTCTGTCTTCCCCTTCCCATCTCCCTCCATCTCCAAATCCCCTTTCCACATCCTCAAAGTCTGCCCCCCTGTATTTAGAACATAAATGTTACTATAAAAGACATTGCATGAAAAACATGAGTCATCATTTAGATGTCACTATATGTAAATGTCTAGGAAAGCATGAAAATGCTTGGACTTTGGATGAAATCTTAAAAAATAACTTGATTATCATCTTGCTAGGGATGAATATTTTCAAAATAAAAATTTTCTGCCTAGAATTTTCTGTCTTGGTCAGGAATGAGCAGGTTGAGGTCATGATAAGTCCTTAGGTATAGCTTTGAAAAAGTACCACAATGAATGTTAGAAAGTATTCTGAGTGCACAAGAGAATAGCTTACATCCTGAGGAAGCTAGGATAGCTGTGCAGAAGGAGTGACTTGTGAGCTGTCTTGAGGATGATTAAGATTTCTTCAAGTTTAAAAAAAAAGAGAGAGAGAAGATCATCCCTGGCAGACAAAAACAGTTGCAAAACTATGGGAGAATGCGAAGACACCGTGGGTATGTGTCAGATGGGAAGAAGTTGACAGCATTTGCAAGGTGGGCTAAGAAGAAACCAATTAGAGAGCTATTTAAGAAATCAAAGCAAGGACAATAAATGGTTTTTATTTTCTATACCCTACTCAATTCTATTTATTACGCTCTTCGCAAAACAGGGACTAGCAGAAAAAAAATTTCATGATAAACAGGGACTAGCAGAAAAAAAATTATTGTAAATAATGTTCTTTACTGTGATTGAGAGGAATATATTTTTAAAGTGTAAATGAAATGCTCAATCTAAAAAAAGTCAAAAGATGATTGTAAATTATGCAATATACTCACCTATTTCAAAATGTTCTTATTTCCTTCACTTCACTACTGCATGCTCTCAATAACTCATACAGTACACGTGCACACAGGCATGTACACAACACGTTCAACTCATTGAATGATTCCTACTACCCTTACTCACTAAACAGATAGTCCCAGAGAATGAAGAAATTATGCTATTTTTCTCCTTCAGGTTAGATGTGGCTCTGTGTTCAGAGCCAATCTAGGAAGATAGTTTTTGCTCCTTAATGAGAAACAGGTGCATTTCGTCTCTGCTGATGTTCATTTTGTGCTGTGTTTTGTTCTCTATCTATCTAGAAAATGTGAAATAGAAAGAAGATTTGTTCCGACAGCATTCATATGTTAATCTCGCTATAATTGCTGGAGGTGGCTTTAGTTTTAACTGGGTTCATGAAAGAAAGTAAAACATTGAATTTATATTACTAAAAGAATTATTTGGTATGTGGCATCCCCTGTCAGTAAGGAACATAAATATTCTTGATCTAAAGCTTACTGCAAAATTTCAGGTCTATTCCAAAGAATTTGTTTCAGGAGACATTTCCATTTGAAAGGGTCCATTAGTGCAAACGGAGACAAAATCTTAAGAAAAATTTTTTCTCCCTATTTATTCAAGCCATTGTGAATATACTTCCTTGAAAACATACAACCAAATGAGAAATTATGTAATAAAATGTTGTATTCTATTAATCTTCCACATACAAAGCCATAACAACTATTTAATCATTGTATAGTTCTTTTATACTAAGCCATTTGCCCCATAACCACAACCAATAATGAACTTCCAAAATACTATCTGGATTATTCGTACACTGAGTTGGAACCGTACCTGTGAATGAGCCTAATTATTACCATTAGGTGACTACAACTGAAAAATTTGGAACCCACCTGGTTGGCAGATTGTCTTGGAGTAGAGAAGGGGATTCCCAGAAATGATGTTCAAAGTCAAGGATTGGTGAAAATTAAGATGCTTCTTATTTGTTCTCTACTGAGTTGAATCCATTTGATAACTGACTTTTATAAGCATGAATCAAAGGATGAACTAATAAAGATGGAAGCTTAAAACACCCTCCATTATGCTTCACTTCATCAAACTATCAAGTCTGAACATGAACTGATAAGGTCTGCCAGCAGTGGTTCAGAGAAATGGGTGTTCGTGTATTATACCCTGAGGAGGATCCATAGGTAAAAATAGTTGAGCCATTGTGCACTATTTATCAAAAGTAAGTTGTTCAAATCCTTTTCACTTCATAAATGCATAAGAATTTATATTTGAGATTGTTTATCAAGGCATTCATTAGAATTTGGAGGAAATGGTGAGTTATATAAACTCCTTCAATAGGAATAAGATTGGTCAAATAAATGAGTAGACATATTCAAAGTCTTGAAAAAGTATGTTTCAGGGAATGTTTAATGATTGGAGAAAATGTTTACAGTCTAAGACTAAGTAAAAAAGTATGACACGAAGCAATATATGTAATCTTAATAACGCGTGTTGTTACATAAGCATACATGTGTGTCATTTGGGGTGCAACTTTATGCAAATGAGGAGACATGTTTCATTGGGTCAGTGACACTTTATTTTTCCATAATAGGAGCATGGTAATTTTTATTTTCTTTATATTTTTCTATGTTTTATGATTTCTTAATAGTAAGCATCCATTTCTTTTATACTTGCAAAAAAGTAGAATTTTAAATTAAAAATTCTGATGGAGCACAATTATGTAGCCAAAGTATCTAAATATTTCACTTATTATTGTCATTCTTGTCTCTATGAGGATGGGATAATGTTCATTAGTAAGATATCGCCTTCCTATATTCACATGATCTGTCCTAAGGTAATATAATTTCTATTTTTAATCCTCTCTCAAACATTCTTTATTTTATTTCCACTGTTGCTTTGGGATGTCCATGTTAACAGTGAGGGCTCTTTTTTTCCCCAGAAGTCCTGCTTCTTCTAAGCAAGACACACTTGTGATTTCTGTATGGTGTTTGTTACATCATTTTTTCAGAACATCTGACACTTCTGAAATCTTCAATTCTTTGAATTAACTTGTTAGGTTCAAGCAATGTATTATAGTTACTGCATGGCTGTTTAAGGACAGTGTCTTTCCTTTTTCAGGATGTGAATTTTTGAGAAAGAGTAGGCATGCTCTCAGTTTTGTTCTTTATGTGATATTACTCATGTTATTCAGAGTATCTAATTTTATACTCTTCCTGAGCCTTTTTTAAAATTTTCATGTGAAATCATACTTTGCAAATCCATCTTCAACAAGTTGGTGAATCTAAGGGCAAACAAATTTTCAATATTTATTTATTTACTCATTAATCAGCGCAAATGAGGTTGACACCTAGCCCGTATTGTACACTTACCATGTGATGCCCCCATGCATTAGGAACACAAGTCAGAGACATCATCCTCAGTACAATGAAAAGCTTTTGTTGTGTTACCTCAAGGGACCAACAAGGAAACACCAGCCATAAACCCATGCCAAAGTTGGACTCCAGGATCTGCAGATTCCAGAAAAAGTCACCTAATATTTGGCCAGAAGCTGAAGAAGGGGTGGTATTTGCTCCCTAGGACTGCCACAACACAGCATCACCAACTGGGTGGCTTAACCAACAAAATCTCACCATGATGGGGGCCTGAGTCTAAAACCAAGGGGTCATCACTATTGGTTCCGCTTTTTTTTTTTCTGAGGCAGGGTTTCACTATGCAGTTCAAACTGGCCTTGAAATCACCTTGTGACCCAGGCTGGTCTGGAACTCACAATGATCCTCCTGCCTCAACCTCCCAAGTGCTGGGATTACAGGCATGCACCACCATGCCTGGCTCTATTGGTTCCTTTCAAGGATGGAGGGAGAAGGTTGCATTCAGGACTCACTCTGGCTTGTAGATGAGTGTCTTCCTTTGCGTCTCTTCATATCCCCCCTTTTGTGCATATCCTTCTTCTCATAAGCACACTAGTCCTTTTGCAGTAGGGTCCTACCTTACTTCATTATGATCTCATTTTAACCACTTCCTTCTGTAATGACCTTTATTCTAAGTAAGGTCATATTCTTTGATACTGGAGATTGAGACTCCCACCCCTGAATTCCAGAGGGACCTTGTTCAACCCACAACAGGGATAGTGTGGAGGAAGTTTTTGCATGAGGCTAATCCTTAACTTTAGTTGAAAATGGCAAGGCAGAATAATCTAGTTGAGTGGAGCCAGCAAGAGAGCTCAGGAGAAGACGCAGGAAGTACAAAAGCACAGAGACAGGAAGGTACAGTGCTTGTGTCTGTGTGCCAAAGGAGGCTATCAGAGGCCTGTATTTCCTGGCCAAATGTGCAAGATTGAAAATGAAGGCAGCAGGAAGCTAGAAAAATGTTATATCTGTTCGTGTTTGAGCATTAGAAATGATTGCTCCAATAGCACTGTGACTTTTGCAAAGTAGTTTTTTTCTGCCAGCAGCACTCTGTTATTTAAGCATGCACTTTTCATCCTAAGAGCTCATCTGCCTTCTTTCAGCTTTTTCAAGAAACTTTTGCTCTTGATTTTATTCTCCTAATTCTCTCAAATTTCATTGCTTTTAACCATCTTCTGAATAATTTAATTCAGTAACAATTTCCTTTCATTTAGAAATGGACAAATTCCATTTATGACATTTATTACTTATAAGACAGGATAAAGATTTAACTAGTTGGACTATTTTAAGTTGCTGTTTGAAATTGTATTTTTGGTCCCATATCAACAGTCAACAATTTAAAAACAATCGCAACTCCTAACAGTATCATTCAGTTTTAAAATGAGCCTCTGTCATTTTAAGCTTTCATAAACCTTTCACTTAACAATTGTTAAATCTGTAAATGAGTTCGCACTGCTTGAACTTCCTTTGCAGAAAGTGTCTCAAATTAATTTTAAGTTTAACTCTTCTCAGCCTGAGGGTGACATCAAGCAGGCTTGGCTGTTTCATGACTCTTCAAAATCTTTCCAATTATAAAGTAACTGCCTAGATTTATACCCAAAGCAGCTTAGTTGATTAAAAGATTATCACTGCAAACCCTGTTTATTTTGTTGAGTCTCAGAATTACAGCATTTGTTCTCACTACCCCACAGGCACAAGTACAACCATCATCAGCATTAATTAAAATATTAATAAACACAGAAACCATCAGAAGTTTCTCAGTTATGATTGAAGACTGAGCATAAAACAGCATGAGGTGACTTTGAGTGTGCTTTCCTTGAGTTGTTTATATCAGATTGGTAAGAATGGTCTTTCATCATGTTTTTTGAAGGGCACCATATTGATGTTATGTCTCATCCCAAAAGGCAAAGAATCAGAGTCCAGTCAGCTGACTGCATGGAAAATGCTTTCCAACTAGTGCCTACTACACCTCCTACAGTGTTTGGAAGAAGGCAAATGTTATGGTTTGTGTCTAGGGTGCCCTTAAGCCTCAAGTAGTCATGGAAGTGGCTGAATCTAGCATTTGTGATTGGTTCAATGTCTAGCACTGGGATTGGTGGTGTGAGTTCTGCACCCGCCCAGGGGTGGAGCTGGCAAACAATGGAAGGTCGGGAAGGAGATGGGTTTTTCTGTCTTTTGCCCTGTTTGCTCTTGCTGCCTGCAGTCAGGCTGCCCCTCAGCCACACCATCCTGCATTGGAACCTGCTAACTATGGATTGAAATCTCCAAGAACTGTAAGAAATAAACCTAGCCTTGCTTCACTTTGGGTGTCAGGTATTTTGTCTCAGTAACAAGAGTAAAGTAACCAAGACAGCATAGTATACTGCACATATAGCAGGACTGTACAAAATTAACTACTCATCTTTTGTATACCTAAATTTTTCTTAAATAAAATGATTGATTAAACCACATTAAATATACGACACACATCTCGGACTTTTCAGTAGATCATACTGAATCATTGATCTTTTTCTTGATAGCTCATTGCTCATTAAGATTATACATCATCCTCTTGTACTTTGTGCTGCATTATAAAAATTTCTCGAGAGATGTTAAACTGTAAGAACATCGTCTCAGTAATCTTTTCAAGGGTCAGATGATTAGATGCATTTCCTCTCAAACACAAGAGCCTATGAATTAAAAGGCCTCTCTGATATTTCTGCTCCATTTCTTGTGTCTCTAGAAGCAATCTTCAGATATTATTCTAGAAATGCTACTTTAAATTATCACCTTAAGAATGTTAGATCTTTAAGAGTACCCTAGCGCTTAGAAATTTGTCTGTTCATACTGCTCTTGGCTGAGGTTTGCGACTTATCTGGCAGCCATATTCTTCAAGAAACATGAATTGGAACAGTTTATGACTGTGTTAGAACTTTCCCATGAACTTCTACTGTTTTTAATCAGATACTGACACTTGCTTTGTACTGTCCTTACAACTGTATTTGAATATTTTAAAAAATTAGCACACAAGTAATTTCAAGGGAAACTGTGTGGAGAGAGAACAAAAGTGCTAAAATATAGGATACATACCCATAACCCAAAATATGCAAAATCAGAAATGCTCTAAAATTCAAAATTTTGAGCTCAAGCATGTTGTCACATGTGACATGTTACTGTCAACACACAGGTGAACTAGAACTACTGAATAAGATTACCTTGAGGATATGTATATAAGATGTATATAAAATATAAATGTATCTCATATTTTGGCTTTGAAGCTATTTCATTATGCAAATATTGCAAAATCCAAAAAGATTCAAAATCCATAGCACTTTTGGTTCCAATAATTTGGATAAGGGATATTTAATTTGCATTATTATTCACCTATATGATACAATAAAAAGAGATTTTGATCCTTAGGTTGATAATTTTTAGAAGGATGAGTAACAAGATGACAATAATAATAGTAAAGGAAAGAAGATCCATGAAGACAGCATTATTTATGGTCTTTAAGAGAGAATATTGTACTCAAAAGGAAAGAACAACTGGGATAGGGGAAAGGAGAAATGGAAGAAAGGAAAAGACTGTATGTATGTAGGTTTACACATATAACTGTATGTATGTATATGTGTGCAAGATAGATAACTATACTACTAATCTCTGTTCATCAAAAAGAACAATTTGTGCTGTCATCGTTTGATTGTTTGATCATTTTTTATGCCTAGATCTTGTAACCTGAACAACTACTTCTAAGATAGCAATATGGAATGTATTAACTAGTGTTGATTTCTCACTGTTGTTTTGTTTCATTTTGTTGAAATTCAGTATTATTTCTACCCTTTTTTCTGTTTTGCTTTCTAAAATAAAAAAAACCTACAAAAATGAAAGAATATCATAAAAGAAAAATTTAAGTGCTCTGAATTCAAAATCTGATTTTGTTTGACTGCACCTACTATGAGTAGAAGGCAAAGTGAAATAAAGAATCAAACAGAATCTCCCTTCTGTCATCTAATAAGATCTTTTAGAGATTTCTGCAACATCAACTACAGTGATGTTTTAAGACAAGCCAACAAGTTATATAACCACCAGCAAATGACAATCGTACTGTGTGGTTTTAAAAGATATACTGGCTTCACTATAGACTGGTGGAACTTATCTAAGTGAAGTCAGTGGACAGAAGAAATTCAGTGTCAGGAAGGAGGCAAGCTGGACCCTAGCATTGGAAAAGTATGTTTGTGGAAACAGTAAATAAAACAACTGAAATTACATTGGAGAGAACTTGAACATCAACCAACAAATCTTACAGATCAACCTTCTACAATGTGTGATTCAGAGTACTTCCTAATTGTGATGATAAGTGAAAAATTTAAATACTTTTTTTTTAGTTTTTAATGTGTTTAGGAAATACTAGTTTGAACAAAGATAAGCATTGGGGCTTTTTTTATTTTAATTAAAATATTTCTGTTTTAGTCTATTTGTGCTGCTGTAACAAAATGCCATACACTGTAATTTTTAAACAGTAAATATTTTTTTCTCAGTGTTCTGGAGACTAAGGCTAAGATCGAGGCACCAGAAGCCTCTGCGGGTAATAAGGCCCCAGAATCTTTGCATTCAAGGTGGACCTTGTTGCTGTGTCCTCATGTTAGTAAAAGGGACTGAAGAACAAAAACCTAGTTTTCTCCAGCCCTTTTATAAGGCATTAATCTATTCAACTTGAAAGGGGACACAAGACTGACTCACTCAAGAGGCCCTGCCTCTTACCATCACCACAATGAGGATTCCATTTCAGTAATTTCAGTTTTGCAGGAGATGCTGAGATTTACACTATAACGACCTCACTGAGCCCTTAATGTGCTAGTGTATTCTAGTCCTAAGGAGAAGATACAACCCACAGTGCAGGAATGTGGCCTGGGAGATTCTGCCATTAGAATCTGTAGTCTGGACTGAGTCTGGACTGAGGGTGCAGGTGCAGCTCAGTGGTAGAGGACAAGAGGCCTTGTGTTTCACCCCCAGTCCCACCCACCCACACACACAAACACGTGCACAGCAAGGACACTGTAGACTCAATAAAGCTTTTTAGGTCTGGAGAATAGATGTGCAATTAGGAAATCAATATTAAAATATTAATTATAAAAATTAAATGTTAATTTTTACATATATTTAATTATTACTGTTCTTAAATGTAAATATATGTGGCAATATATAAAAATGATAAAGTTAAAATTTTATAGCAGTTATCAAGTGCAATTATGGATTTATTTGTGCACCATTTTATTTGATATTTTCCTCACTTTTCTGCAAGTTCATTAGGTCAAAACTGTCTTGGGCTTCTTGGTGTTTCCCATCATATAATCCACTATGTAGCACATAGTAGTAACCATTTAATAAATATTGCTAAGTGGGCAACTGTATCAGAAAGATTCCTAGACATCCTTACCTGTGGAACATTATTCTTTTGGGCAGGACAACTAGGAGAGCCTCAACTCCACTGATTAAATGGTAAAGGAAGGAAGAGGAAGTCATAAAATGATATACAAAGAAAGAAAGAGAATCAGTAAAAGAGGAGTACATAATTAAGAGAATCAATGCACAACTAACCAAAACAAGATGTCAAGTAGGAAAGCCTAGTGCCTGGTACAGAGTAGGAGCTTCATAAATACTTCCAACTTCTTTTGACAAGTCGAGCTTTATTTAAATTCAGCAGCTCATTGAGCATATAAAAGCAAAATCAGTAACAATAGTTTATATTAGGAATCATTCACAGAAACATGCTTTTGGAAGGCAGTACATGAGAATTCCCAGGAAGACTATGTAGAGAGAAGAAAACCATTGATATTCTTAACTGAAGACACTTATCTAAAGGAATATGTACTTAGAAATATTTTGTTTTGAAGTCCTAAATTGCAGTCATTATTTTGTTTTTATTGGTTCTATTCTGTTTCTGTTCTGTTTGATTTTACAATGTCTGAAGGTATGAGCAGCTATTTTGAAGAGAAGAGGCATTATGGTGACCATTGTTGATTTCCTATTACCTTGTTTTGAAATCCTGCGTCACTTTTACTGTCTTGTTTTGATTGGCTTTATTCTGTTTTACCTCACTTGGTTTTATTCTCTTGAAAATAAAATTTAAAAAAGAAAAGAAATATTTAGTATCTCTTGATAGCAGGCACATTGTTTTCCTTCTTGATCTCTTGTTTTTATTGCCAATGTGATAAAATCAGGATTAAAGGCCACAAGGACTTTGGCCTCAGTAATAGTCCAGTGATCCTGGGGAAGCCAAATGGATTTCCTTGTATTGAGAGCAAATTAAATTATATACAGTAATTGCAGGTTTTCAGATATTGTGATGAGATGAAAACAAACCCATGAAATTTAAGCAGGTTTGAAATGTAATCACTACAACAATTAGGAAATAAAGAAGTCTCCCAGATCCCACATGGAATCCCAGAGTCATCAATGTATTGCCCTGATAAGGGAGTTTCAAAGATGTACCTGAGGTTAGATAATGATTTTAAAGATATTTCTTGAAGTTGGCTATGGAGAGAGCTTGGCAGGTTTCCATATCCCTGTGGCATTCTTAGGGAAAAGGTTTCTCAGTGAATAAATTAGAAACATTTGTCATTTGAAAAATGCAAGACTGTGCCAACTAAGGAGGACAGCCAGAATATCTTTCACAAGAAATCTTGGAAAGATTGAACTTTCCCTTGTCCTTTTATCTTTCCAGGTATAGAATATTAGGCGAGGATAACAGAGACAGACTTTGGTCTAAAATTCTAGAGAAAACAAAGAAATGAAAAGTCAGATACTTTGATACATATATTCTTATTGTTTGAGTCAACTACTGAGAAAATGATTCTCAAGTGGTTAAAATTCTGTTTGGTTTAAATTATCAATGAGGGAGGACTTGAAAAATCTTGTTATTTCATCTAGGTTAGGTCTTGCTAGCAAGCCCTGCTGCTAAATGCCTTAGACTCCATGCGAAAGTATTGAAAGGGAGAGAGGTTGCTGACATCCATCATGGCTGTAGCTAGCGTGTTCAGTTCAAATTGAAAAAGAAATATGATTCAAGAGAAAAAGGAATCCATGCAATGTTGTGAGAAAAACATGCTCTCATCTTTGATTCCAAGGAATGTAATGGAAGGGCCTGAACTAAAAGAAATTCAGTCTTCTTTTCCTCATGCCTTTCAATTTCTTGGAAAAACTGAAAAATGGAGGATTCCCCTTTGGGTGTACAGGAGGATAGGCTCACAGTGGCAATCAGGTGAATCCCAAACACGGAGTCTGATGTCCCTGTCCTTAATGTGTACCGAACAGTGGCAAATCTGTGCTTCTCTGTATCGTGCATGTGTTGTATCCATGGTTTCTTCTCCTTCCTGGACTCTTTCTCTTTTCTACCTCACTGAATTTTCCTTCTCTAAATATTCAAAATACTGTTTTAAATAAGGGAGCAATGTTATTTCCCTCTCTGCTGTTTCCTCAGTCTTCGTATTTGAGTAAAGCACTCTGTGTGTAAATGCTCTGTCCAATGCGTGTGTGTGCCCATGCAAAACAGCACGGTGATGAATTCACATCTTGGCAAACGTTCACATGCTGACCATCCACATCACTGCTGGTGCAGCCATAGTCCGCTACTGGAAAAGCACGATGGCTTTGGAGTAAGGAGGTGTGAAATCTAAGCCCAAGTCTGCTTTATTCTATGTGATCTTCATAAACTAGCTCATCCTGAATTAGATTATGCTAAAATGTGAAAAATAATAATGAACCGTTTATTTCTCTTGGGTACAAACTGAAATGATAGGACTGGGCCAATAAAAGTAGTTATTATCTTCTTTAGCTCTTGTATGCATTTACTTATACAATTAATAGTTTAACGTATCTACTTTGAACCAGATAGTGAGTATATCACCAGATATATATGTTGAAAAGGGTAGACATGGTTACTGTCCTCATAGAGCCTTCAAATCTGGTGAACAAGATTGATTTTTTTGTAAGGAACTAAAATGTGATCAGAAGGAACCCCAGTATCTAGCTGTATATATTTGCATATATGCACAAGAATCATTACCTTGACAAATAGGAAGAAGTTGTTCTTAATTTAAAAAAAAGTTGTTTTTAATTTGAATTTAAAATGTGACAAAGATGAAGGGGCAGGCACAGTCATGGAGGACCTAAGAAAGATCATGTAATCTTGGGAAAATGAAGGAAGCTGTGAATGCAAAGAACACCCCAAGCTGTGAGAAGACAGGTACCTGACCAAGCAGGGTGGGGTTTGGAAGGCAGGAGACAGACAGCAGGACCATAGCACAGTTGCTAAGGTGTAGTAAAACTTTTGGACTTTGTCCTGAGGCAGGGAGTTAAAGAGGGAGGGAAGGAAAGGTTATCCATGTTTATGCAGCAACAGGATAACATAATCCTAATTTGTGTTTTATAAACATTACTGTGTTGTGGAAGAAAGATAGACACAGATATAGATGTAAAAGATGTTATCAGTTTGAACTAAATTGATAGGGTGGAGCTGCCAAAAAATAGGTTTAATTCAGGAAATGCTTGGGTCATTTGATCCTTAGGTCTTGATGGTTGTCCAATGTCAGAAGTAAGGGACTTGGGGAAGTTAAAAAAAGTGCCCAGGATTCTGCTTGGGAACATAGATGAGTGAGACAATGGTTTGCTGATTTGGGGAGTACAGCAGGAAGATGATTGGGAGTGGAACTGTAATTGAGGACCCTTTCTTGTTGCTTAAAACACAGTGATTCTGTGTTCTCCAAGTGTCCTCTGTTATTTTGCAGGTGAGGGCACTGATGGAGATAAAATTAAATGTCCACACTCACCCAGCCAGGCAGTTTGCTCTGGAGTCCAAGCACTTGCCAATAATGAGGTGCCAGGTACCTCTCCAGAGCCCCACATCCATATTATACATGAGTTCCTTTCTTGAAACCCTGCAACATGAAGTGGAAATGATGACAGAAATAAATCTGAGTTAGAGACAAAAGTCCTGGTTAGAGTCCTGAAACCATTTACTACTTAACTTACGTTAAATGAAGTGAGAGTTACAAAATGTGAAGACTAAGAAGAAAAGAGTACAGTTTGAAGGGCTGTGAGTCAACAGAAACTAACACTGTGAATCTCTGTGATTAGCCCAATGACAACACCTTGAAAGATGCAAAGTGGAAGGTCCATGCCAGAAGGGTGTGGATCAGGGAGGCCAAAGGAAGAGAGTATTTACGAAAGAAGGATGTTGGACTGTGCCTGTGCACAAGTATTTGCTAATAGGTCAGCGAAGCAGGGACTATGTAGATGAAACAGATTTTTAAAAACCCCTTCCTTTAAACACGGAAGCTACTCACCACCTTGTTGATTCATATGTGCTTCCAATCTAAGGACTGGCTACACTGAAAGGATATATATGTGTATTCAGACACACAAGATTAAGTGTCCATGATTTTTTAATATGAGGAACCTAAAGGATAAATAAAGAGCAACATAAAAGATAGCTAATAGGAACGAGAGGATGGAGCTTTTCAGATGAGAAGGGGACTGAGAGATGGAGGGAGGAGAAGGGAATGGGGAGGTAAAAAGAATTAAGATGTGTTGTCTACGTGTGCCAGCTCCCCTGATGAATATCATCATTATTTACTGCAAATATGTATTTAAAAATTTATATATATATGTATATAAAAATACTGTTACAAATAGAGAAAACAGAAGACATATAGAATACAGAAAAGTGATATATAGATATTTCCTACTCAAGAATAGAGAAAACAAAAGAAAGACATCAGCAGATAAGAGAGGTCAATGTATTTTTAGCAGGCAGAAAAATAAAATGTAGTTTATATACTTCTGTGTTGCAAAGTAATTATTCATTACATTGCGAAGTACCCTTAAAGGGATATGAATTGATTTACTTCACAGAGCTCAGTAGAATATTGATGACACCAGTTACTAGGCAAGAAACTGAAGAGTTTCTTGGTGCTGAAAGCAGGAAAATTGACTGAAAGTCTCAGTATACAAATTAGCATGGGTCCACCCTAGGCAGAAGATCAGAATACTCCCCTGCAGAATATTCTTTGGCTTGCTGTCAGATCATCTTGCCGTGAAACATGCCATGCATATAAAATTTCCAATTAGCTTTTTAAAGCTTCATTCTTCAAGGCTGGATGATAGCCAGGGGTCATCAGATATTTGTGGGAAAAATTTTATGATAAGAAATGAAGACCAAAAGAAACAGAAAATAGAACTCAGCAAAGATGCAGGGAGCATGTGGAAAAGATGAAGTCTACAGTTCATATCTTCTGAGAGAAATGAGGACAATGTGCACTCTAAAACATAAATAAGACATCATGAAAAAGAAACATTTAAGGAACAATCTGTGGCTCTTATACAGGAGATTTGTGCTATCAGACAGTGTAATTTGGTAGCTGGATTTAAAAGATGAAGTTGAGAAAATGTCCCAGAAAATAGAATAAAAAACCAAAGGTATAAAAATTATAAAAGCATAAATATTTGAAATATAGGATAAATCTAAGCGATAGTTTTCTCATCTAGGAATTACAAAAAAGAAAAAAATTAATGAAGGGGAAGAAAAGGAAATTATCAATTAAATAAGAAAAAGTTTAAACAGTTGCAAGATAAATGCTTCTAAAGTGAAGGAGTCCATTGGTTTCTCAGTACAATAGATTAAGAAAAACACATTGAGCCACTTTGCTGTGAGCTTAAATCTAGACTGAAAGAAGAGAGAGGAAGTCAAGTGTGAACATGATTTCGAATAGGAATGGAACTTGGTTTTTTAAAACTAACATGTACTATATAATAAATAAAAAGTGCCTTCAAATACACAAAGGAAAAGTATTTCTAACCTACCAATCTGTATACAGCCAAACTTTAAGTTGTTTTTGGATAAAATAAATCCATTCTCAGGCACACAAGAGCTCAAAAAATGTTCCATCTATGAATCTTTTCTCTACAAGTGAAAGGGCACTATATTATGCCAAACTGAGGGACTAAATCTGGAAATAAAGAGACATAGAATCCAGAAAATAGAAGATATAATGCAGGAAAGAAGTACAAGCTTTGTAGAATAACAATGAAGAGCAATTCCTGGGAAACAGCTATATACGAGGTCTAGAAAACCAAGCACTCCAACCTGGGAAAGACAACTGTTCCCAAAGGATTACTGGAGGGAGGGGAAAATTATATGTTTGACCATATCAAGAGGAGAGAGTCCTGAAGCCAAATTAGTGACACATGTAGAGGAACCTAGCAAACAACAGAATTAGGCAACTTTTAACTCTAGAAAAGCAAAAAGGCCCACAAGAAAGAAAATGTGCTCTAACTGCAACAGTATATGATCATAATAAAATAGATAACGTTATCTTAAAACACTCTTGTTATCCATGTATTGTGGTTAGCTAGAGCCTGTATGAGTCAGCATTCCTATCCCTGGCACGCACTGACTAACACCCACAATGTAAGGAGGGTTAACCTAGCTCAGTTTCATGGGGTTCAGTCTGTGCTTGGCAGGATCAAGGGAGAAACATCATGGCAGAAGGGAATGGCAAGCAAAGAGGCTCAGTTCATGGTGGCCAGGAATTAGAGTAGGAAAAGATGCCTAGGACGGAGGGGCTGGGACCCGATTCAGCACTCATACCCAAGGTCATTTCTTCATGACCCACCTAGGGGGTCCTTCCATCTATTTTCTTTTTTATGGGTAATTTTTAAATTTTTAAAAATTTAATTAATGGACTGCTTGCCAGTTTCCAGCTCAGAGGGAAGGCAGAGGCAGGCCCTGCTCCATGCACAGTCCAGCAGACAAAGGGAGACACTGCACCAGTAACCAGCTGAGAGGGAAGGCAGAGGCAGGCTCTGCTCAGCATGCATTCCAGCAGCCCTCAGGATGCTTCTACCCCAGGTAACCAGCCCTCAGGATACTTACACCCCAGGTAACCAGCAAGGGCTGGGAAAAACAGAAGTGAGCCCTGCACCAGAGCACCCAGTGACCACCATTGGATACCCATAGCCAGCAATGGCCAGGAAAACCAAACAGTCATGCGTGTTATGATTTTCATATAGATGGCCCCTCACAAGCCTCATGTAGTCATGGAAGCAGCTGGATCTAGCATTTGTGATTGATTTGTTGTCTAGTGCTAGGATTGGCAGTGTGAGTTCTGCACCCACCCAGGGGTGGAGCTGGCATGCAAGGTAAGGTCAGAATGGGGGTGTGTTTTCCCTCTTTTGCACGTTTTGAGCTTGCCACTTGCAGCTGCCAAGAACGGCTGCCCCTCAGCCACACCACCCTGCCTTGGAACCAGCTGAGTATGGACTGAAACCCCTAAAACTGTAAGAAATAAACCTCTCCTTCCTTCACTTTGGGTGCCAGGTATTTTGTCTCAACAACAAGAAAGAAGTAACCAAGACAATGTGCCAGAGAAATTGTAGCCAATGTGGGAGGTACCTGGCACCCCACTACCCACTTGTTTGGAAGAACCCAGGAAAATGTCAAGATGAAGAAACAAAAGGCAGTCCCTGGACACCAACCCAAGTAGAGCAAGTCCAGGAGATGAAAACATGGAAGAGATTGGGAGTCGCACACCTGAAGTTTCTGCAGCGATGGCAACTGAAGTAAAGAGACAACTCCATGAGGCTATAAAAGAAATTAGAACAGAAATACTATCTCAGGTGAAAGGAGAAATGACAAACATAATAAAAGAATTGCTAAGCTGGCCGGGCATGGTGGCTCACGCCTGTAATCCCAGCACTCAGGAGGTTGAGACAGGCGGATTGTTGTGAGTTCGAGACCAGCCTGGGCTACAAAGTGAG
>RJWT010013839.1:0-21501 GCA_004365215.1 Cuniculus paca
TTTCTGTACACGGCATGTCTTTGTTTTACTTATTTTTCCTTCCCCTCTCTCTACCCTCGCCCTCAGTCTTCTGGACCCCTGCCCATTTGAAGAGATTACCATTCTTTTCTTCTGTCCTCCCTTTATTAATCTCTCTGTTTGTACTTTGCCTTACTCAAATGAGAGATACTATATGGTATTTAAGTTTGTGTGACTATTTATTTCACTCAACATTGTATTTTCCAGAGATACCTATTTTCATACAAATGTCTCAAAAGCATCCTTTGTAGCTGAGTAGTATTCTACTATGTATAGATGCTCACTTTCTTTATCCACTAATCTGTTAATTCCTGAGTATATTCGTATCTTAGATACATGTATATGTTCATCTACTTTAGACCTTCAAGGTCATTCATGAGCACCTGAAGACTGCAACTTCCACCAACTCCACATGCCTCCTTAATTTTCTTTCCTTGTTTTATTTTATTTTATTTTTATTTTTTTGGCACCGGGGATTGAACTCACGACCTTGTGCTTGCCAGGCAGGCACTTAGGCTGCTGAGCTAGATCCCCGGCCCTCCTTGTTTTATTTTTCACAACATTTACTACTCTTCCATATAGTAATATTTCATTGTTTATGTATTTATTATGTCTCCTTTGATCAGACTATAACCCCAATGGGGGTAGGCATTTTTATCTTTTATTTGCTGCTTTACCCTCAGCACCCAGAACAATGCTGGGCACATCAAAACTCTCAAGTACTTTTTGAATATTGAACAATTTGAATAATGTCTTTTCTTACTAATGTAGAGTTTAGTGTCTTATATGTAGAGTGTTTACTGATACATTCAAATTTATATATACTTTTATATACTATTTTATTTCATTCCATTTTTCCCTTTTCCTTTTTCCACATTTTAAAAAATTACTGCATATTGGTCATACAGAGTAATGAATTTCATTTGATAGATTTGTACGGTGCATGACTTTCTTTAATCATTTCCCACATAATTCCTCTTGCCCCACTTTTCTCCCTAGTTTCACATTTTGCCGGAGGGTTTGTTTCAATACACATAATGTATTTTGGTCATATTCATCCCCCATTACCTGTCTTCCTCTTTCTTGGTTGAGCGACGTTTCTTTTCTTCATTATGCTTATTTCTTTTCCTTCTGGATTGCAAGGTACACGTGCTATCTTTTAACAGTCACCCTACTCTATGTTAAAGTTTAATGCCAATATCGTTTAGAGGAAAGGCCCTCGGTCGTATTAGTACAGATCAATGAATTTTCCCAGGCCGAACACATCCAGGGCACAGAGACAAAGCCAGCCTGGCCAGTGTCCCAGACCGCCCCCTTGTGTTCCCTGCTCGCAATTACTCCCTCCTGTGGGGCAACCACTCTCCTAAATACCAAAGGTACATTCTGCTTTTAAACTTTTATTAATGCAGACATCCAGAATGTAGTCCTTGGTGTTACCCACTTTCATCAATACTGTGCTGTGAGATTCATCTGTGGTGTCGCATTGAGTTGTAACCTATCCATTCCCATGGCTTCCTCTTCCACGGTATGAACACAGCACTGTGTATTTACACGGTGTGAATATTCTACTTTTGATAACATTTGGACAGGTTTCAGTTTGGGGCTATTACAAGACGTTCTTCCATGAACATCTTGTATGTGAATTAAAGTAAGCATCTCTGTTAGGTGTATACACAGCATGCATTACTGAGGTCATAGAATTGTGTGTGTACATACTTGATTTTAATACTGTCAGCTTTCCAAAATGCTTGTCCCAGTTTACAGTCCCTGAAGACTACAAGAGTTCCAGTTGGCTCATATCCTCATTATCACTTGACGGTTTTTGTACTTTTTTATTGAATCTATTTTGATGAGCAGATAGGTTTCATTCACGTTTCTTTCAGCACTGGTAAGGTTGAGTTTCATATTGCATTTGCCTTTTCATATACCCTTTGGTGTAGTGCCTGTTCAAACATTTTCCCAATTTCACTATATTTCTTTTTTAGTATTAATTTCTATCTTATATTTTCTGAATATAAGGATGTGTAATAAAAGAGTTATATATTCCCTATGTGAGCCTTTGATCAAATATGTAATTTATGCAAGTATTGTTCCTTTATTGTGACTTGTCTTCTCATTCTTTTGATTGACTCATTTAATAAATGCTCCAAGCTCTTTCAGGTTAAAGAAAATTAATATTCTTCAGAATTAAAAACCTTAGAATGCTTTGACTTGGATCACCTTCTCAACATCTGTGCTATTCATACTCAATATTTTAGTCCCCCCCTCAGCTGGACATTATTATTATTATATTAAATGGATATTTTAGTTCAGCTTTTTTTCTACTATCCCCAAACTTGCTATCTGGGGTTATTTTCCTTCTTCCTTTATAAAGTACATGCTTTGGACTTTCCTTTGGCACATTTTAGTCAATGCAATAGTTAACATGGATTGTCAACTTGATGGGCTTGAGAGACTTCTAGGAAAGTACAGGTCATGCTGGGGATTTAGCTCAGCGGCCTAAGCGCCTGCCTGGCAAGTGTGAGGTTGTGAATTCGATCCCCGGTGCCGCAAAAAAAAAAAAAAAAAGGAAAGAAAAAAAGAAATTACAGGTCATTTCTGGGTATGTCTTGGTGGGCTACCGGGACATGACCTGGGGACATCTGGCTCTGACCCCCTTCTCTTTGATTCTTTTCTCCTGCTCCCTGCTTCCCGATGCCGTGAGTTGAGCAGCTTTTCTCTGTCATGTACTTCTGTCCTTCTACCATAATATTTCTGCCTCAGAGCCAGCAACTATGTACTGAAACCTCTGAATCCATGAACCAAAATACACCCCTTTTCCTTTAACTTGTGCATCTCAGGATTTTGTCCTTCCAACAGAAAGGCTTGCTAACACAGAAAACTGTATGGAAAAGTGGGGCTGTTGCTGTGACTGTACCTGACCTTGTGGTGTGGAACTGATCTGTGGGAGGAGTTTGGAAAGGCTGGAAGATGAGAGTTAGAGAGGCCTTAGAATGCTGTTAGCAGAGCCTGATGGGTGATTCTGGTGGGAGCTGAGAACACCAGGATGCTGATAGGAAAGTCAACATGAAGACTGGACTCACAAAGTTTCAGCTGGGAGTCAGGACTCTGATGGGAATTAGATAGGGACTGTGTACATCACAGTTAGGCAAAGCATTTGTCTATATTTTGTTCAAGTCCTAAACCTGTGTGCAGCTGAGTATAAAGATGACAGACTGATCTGACAGCGGAAATCTCAAGGTAGCACAGTGCCCCAGCAGTGGTATCATTATTGCTACCTGATTTTAGTTAGAGTTACGATGAGAATCGGGAGAACAAAGGAGAGCAGAAAGGTTTGAAAAACTTAGTCTGACCAGAAAAAAAGCATGTGTAAAAATAGGGCCAAAGCCAGTTTGTTGGCAGAACTGAAGAGATTAATGCTGTATGCACTCACATCTAGGTTTGTATCAGCACAGTTCATAGTAGCTGAGTCTTGGAAACAGCTCATATGCCTATCAACAGATGAATGGATAAATAAAATGTGGTATTTTATATACAATGGAGTACTACTGTGCCATAAAGAAGGATAAATTTGAGATTTTTTAGGTAGATACACTTCAAGACCACAATCTTATGTGAAATAAATCAGACACACAAACTTAAATATAACATTGCTTCTTTTGTGTGAGAAACCCAAAGGGTAAGTAAGGATCAAAATGGAGGGTAGATATTGGTAAGTAGGAAGAACTTGTTCAAATTGGAAGGGAAACAAGAGATTGGGGAGGAAAAGATAAGGAAGGAAAATTTTAAAAAAAATTTTAAAAAAGACCTAGTGGAAGGAAAAGTGGAAACAAAGCTTTTATAAAGGGGGGGGGAGAAAGGTTGAAGGGAGCACAGGGGAATGGGGAAAAAAGAATTAAGATATATTATGTATAGGTACAAATTCCCCTTGATGAATGTAATAATTATATATGACAAACATGTACTTAAAAAAAGAAGCCGTAGCTGGGTTTCCTGGCATATGTCTTTAATTCCAGCACTCTGGGAGGCTGAGGCAGGCAGATCACAAGTTCAAGCCCATTCTGGGAAACTCTGCAACTTAGCAAAACCCTATCTCAGAATAAAAAAAGAATAAAGGACTGGGGATGTATCTTGGTGTTAAAAACCTAGATTCAACCCTCAGTGAAATAAAAGTAAAGAAACAAACAAAGTCAAGTACCTTGCAGAAAGACAAGAAGAAAGATGCCTTGAAGGGTCTCAGAAATCAGCGAGACCCAGTCCATCCCAGGACCAAGGGTGCAAAAAGCATAAAACTTTCACTTCCAAAGAGAGTTACTGGATTCTCTGCTCAAGAAGGGCTACCTAGGGAACTGATTTTCTAGGATTCATTTCATCAGACTCAGACAAATAGGCATTCAGAGGCCGCTAGATCCACAGTCCCCATGCAGGAATGCAGAATGTAAGAGTCTCAGTGTCATGAACGCTTCTGCTCAGCTTTAACAGGAAGGCCTGAGGCCACACATTGGTCAGAATACCTGTCGCAATCTAACAGGGCAATGTGTAAAGCTATGGGGTGAAACTAAAGCTTCAGTAGAGACCTCAGGAAGTGGGAGATGCCAGGAATACGGAATGTCTGCTGAGGAGAACTGTAGGTGGTGAGCACAGTAGCCCAAGAGATCATGCGGGCTGCTACCAGCTAGGGAATGGGCACAGGGCCATTCAAGACCTTTGGAACTCACAGCTCATGACCACATGCCCCAGATACCAGACCTGGAACTACAGGACTATGTTTGCCCTGTTGGGCTTCAATCTTGTGTTGGTCTGATTCCTTCATCTCTCTCTATTCTTCTCTTTTGGAATAGGAATGCTTATTGTGTGTCATTGCACCTTGGGATTATGTAACTTGCTTTTTGAATTTTAGGGGCTCATAGCTACAAGTCACTTTGAGTCTTAGAGGAGATTTTGGACTTGGACTTTTGACCAATGCTGGAACTGTTGAGATTTTGGAATTAGTCATTTTTCGCTGTACACAAGATAGGTATATCATGTTAGGGTAGAATTGTGACACTGTTATTGTCTTTATTGGAATATTAAGCATGATTTAGGGAGATGTGTTTGAGTTCCCAGTTGATAAGGGATGGACTTGGAATGGTTAATCTTGACTGTCAACTTGACTTGGCTTGAGAGATGCCTAGATTAGTAAGGCACACTGCTGGGTGTGTCTGCATGGGCCATGGGGCATCACCTTGGGGACTGTAACTGATCCCTGGCTCCTTCCTCTTTGCTGTTTGCTCTCTGTCCCTTGCTTCCTGGATGTCATGAGTCGATCAGTTTTCCTCCTCCATGTCCTTCTACTATGATGTCTCTGCATTGGAGTCAGTTGACCATGGACTGAAACCCCTGAAACCAGGAGCCAAAATAAATCCTTCCTCCTTTAAACTGTGTTTGGTAAGTAAATGTCCCTACCACAGGAAGCTAATATAGTTATCAAAATAGATTTGTGTTTAAAAATGGAAAGATAGTCCTCATTCCTCAATAGGCAAAACCAATATGCCTTCTTTCTCTGAAAATAAGACCTAACCAGAAAATAGCCTTGAAAATTAAACTAGAGATCAAAAATGCCAGCCCCAACCAGCCTATCCTTACCCGACTTGCCATCACTGTTCTCTTGCTTGATGGCTACTCTGCAAGGCAGGGGAGAGATACGGGTCTAGAGTCAATCTTTTTCTTATATTAAACTAAAATCAAAACAGATCAAAGAACTAAATGTTAAACCAGAAACACATAGCCTTTTCAAACAGAATCCCAGTTACACAGGAACTAGTTCCAAGAATCAACAAATAGGATCCTAACAAATTAAATAGCTTATGCACAGCAAAAGAACAGCTAACAGAGGGAAAAGACAACCTACAGAATGGGAAAACATTTCTACCAGTGACTCCAGACAGAGGACTCATACAGAATATATAAAAACTAGAAAAATTAGACATCCTCCAAAATGAAAGACTCAGTCAAAAAATGGCCAAGCAAAATGAATAGACATTTCACAGAAGTACAAATGACCAATAAATACATGAAGAAATAGTCAGCATCACTGGCCACTAGAGAAGTGTAAACTAAACAACACTGAGATTCCATCTTGCAGAGAAAGAACAGCTCTCATGAAGAAATTGAATGATAACAAATGCTGGAGGGACTGAGAGGGAAACGGAACCCTTCTATATTGTTGGTGGGAATTTAAACTAGTATAACCACTATGGAAATCAGTATGGAAATTCCTCAAAAAACAAATATTAGAAATTCAATTTGACCCAGCTATTCACTTTCTAGGTATTTTCTTAAGAGTCATCATATGACAATGATACATGCACATACGTTTATAGCAGCAAAATTTATAATAGCTAAATCTTGAAAGCAACTTATATGTCTATTAACAGATGAATGGATAAAAAGTGGTAATTACATGCAGTGGAGTACTACTCTTCCATAAAGAAGAATAGATTTGAGTCATATGTAGGAAAATAGATGCATCTTGAAGCTTAAGTGAAATAAGTTAGCTGTACAAGCTTAACTATCATGTTGTTTCTCTTATATGAGATATCTAGAGTAAAAATAAAGAGCAAAATAAAAGATAGATAGTAGGAAGTTGGGAGCTAGATCATTCTCAGCAGACAAGGGGATCAAGAGATGGAGTTGGGGAGAGAGGAAGGGAGGGGAGGGATAAGGGATGAATGAAAGAAGTTGGAATGTGTTATGTGCACATGCCAACTCCACACAAGGAATGTAAACATTATGTAGTATATACAGGTACTATAAACTAAAATGACAAAAAAGAAAAAAAGATACTTTTTTTATTTGTCTGAATTATCTTGTCTTTTTTTGTTGTTGTTTTTTGGTGATGATAGGATCAAAGCCAGGGCCTTAGCACTTGAGCTATATCCCCTGCCCTTTTTATAATTTTTTTTTAATTGTAGACAGAGTCTTGCAAAGTTGCTAAGCACTCAGCTGGGTTCAAATTTGCTATTCTGCCTTGGCCTCCCTGAGCACTGAAATACAGGTGTGAAACACCACTCCTGGCTCCTCCTTCATTCTTGAAAGGGATTATCTGGGTAGACAGATGGTAGCATCTTTCAGTAGAATTGTGTTATGGTTAAACACTTACCAAGAACTGAGCCATCAACCTATTTGCTGTTTTGTAGGTGATTGGTGATGTTTGTTTGTCTGTGTTACGGTTTGTGTCTAGATGTCTCCTAAAAGCCTCAAGTGGTCATAGGTGGGGCTTTTTAACAGATGGCTGAAACAAAAATGTATGATGCTGGGATTAAGGGTGTGTGACTACTAAATCAGTCCACTGATTGCTTTGACACTGACCTAATCCCAGTAGCCTAGCTAGAGTACAAAATAGACAGAAAGAAGCTGCTAAGGCCTCTTGCTTGCTTTGCCACTTTCTGCCCACCATGAACTGTTCTCCTCTGAGATTCCCCTCTGCCATGCCAGCCTGACTTGGAGTCAGCTGGTGATGGACTGAAACCTCTACACACTGTGAGCTAAGTAAACCTTTCCTCCTTTAATTTTGGGTGTCAGGTATTTTGTCTCAGCAATGAGAAAAGTAAGACAGTCTGCTTTTAAGTCTTATGCGATACTCCAGTATTCACCAATGTGCTTCAGTTTATTTCAGAATTAGGTATGGATTTCTTCTATTTACACTGCCTGAGAACTTTAGGGTTTCTGAATTTCTGTATCTCCGAATAAATCTGGGATGTTCTTGTTATGTACTATTTCCTCTTTCTCATTTTTCTCTAGGGTCATTTTACAAAACTCTAATTTGATGTTAAGACTTTTCATTATAGCCCCTATGATTCTTATCCCCTCTCATTATTTGTTATCATTTCCTTCTGCAGAATAAATTCTGGACAATTTCTCTAGATTGATCTTTTAGTTCATTAGTTTCTTCTTCAGCTATGTCTAATCTTATGGATATTTTAGTATTCACTGCATTTTTGTATCAATTTATGAACTTTATGTTTCAAATTTCATATTTATTGTCCGTTAGTATTTTTATATCTTGTTTTATGTCTTATAGATAATTCAAATATCTGCAATATCTTATAGTTGATTCTACTGTCTTTTGCTAGTTTTCACTCACTGTGAGATGTTTCCTTGGGTGTAATTTTTACTGTAAGTTTAATTTTTCAAAGAATATTTTATAGGCATAATTTGAAATTTGGGCAGAAATAGATTCCATCAAGGCAAATCTATGTTTGCTTCTGCCAGTTGTCTGGAAGCTGTATCAAGCTGATGCCATTGTAGATTGCATGACTCTAGGATCACACAGATACTCTAGGTTTAAACTTCAGCTGTGTATCAGGATCAGCTCATGGTAACAGATTTTCAAAATTTTTCCTTTACTTCGTACCAGGGGAAAAATTCCACTGGTCAGTGAGGGTAGTGTTTATTCTTCAAGTACTGATGTGACTACTTGGGCTCTGCTGTGGTTTGGATATGTGTCTCCAATCCTTGGTGCCAATGGGATGGTGAAATGTTCAGATCACTGGGGGTGTGCACTTGAAGGGGACAGAGGGACCCCAACCTCTCCTCTTCCCTTTCCTTTCTTCTTAGCCACCATGGGATGAATATATTTTCTCCACCATGATTGCTGCGTCACCACAGGCTAAGAGCAATGAGGCCCAGTGCCCATGGACTGAAACCTCTAAAGCTATGAGCCAGAATACCACCTCTTTTCCTTACAAGTTGATTATCCCTGGCACTTGTTTAAAGTAACAGAACAGGAAGTAACCCAGGGACCCAGCTTGTTCAGGAATCTCTTATCATGAACTGTATTTGGCAGGCCCTGGGGTATTGTTCCTACCCTTTTCACATCCTGCAAGCAAGCAGGAGCCTAGGGACATGGTGCTCCACAAAATCCTCAGGGGAAACACTAGCTTTGTGACTTACCTCCCAGGATGCCTGGTCCAGGGATGCTTTCTTTTTTATATAAATTTTTTAATACTTTTAGAAACACTTAAAGAATTTATTCCTCACTTGTTTTGATCAAGAGAATCAGTCAAATCTACTATGTTCTCAGAAATTAAAGTTTGATGCATTCTTTCATTCCCTCACTCAAGAAAACTTTGTTCAGTAACTCCATTATGTCAACACTGCATCAAGGTTAGAGACACAGAATAAGCTAGCAAGTGGTTGTTGATGTCAAGGTGCACACAGTAGACTGGGAGACAACACACAAACCATGAATTGCAATGTAAGATGCTATGGCTTCTATCTAGATGTCCCCCTAAAGCCTCGTGTGTTTCTTAGGTGGGGCATTTGGGAGGTGACTGGGTCATGGTTGTGTGATACTGGATTCGTCCACTGGGTGTGATGTTGTAGCTGGGTGCCATGTTGGGAGATGGGCAGAGGTGGGTCACTGTGGGTGTGGTGTGGAGGGTATATGATCCTTTATCTCCCTTGGCCCCTCTCTGATCCTGCCTGCCAAGCCAAGCTATTTCTCCTTTGTCACACCTCCCTGCCTTGGAGCGGGCTAACTGTGGACTGAAACCTTTACAAACAGAGAGCCAAATAAACCTCTCCTCCTTTCAGTTGTGGGTGTTGGGTATTGTGAAACTATAAGACATGATACAATTTTTCAAAAAGGAAAATAAATGAAGAAAACTAATGGGTATTTACCATATGAATCAGACGCTTTATGTATGCTGACAAGCAGCCCTAGGATATATTATCTGCACTTGTACATGAAAATAAATAAATTTCCCAAGGTCACAGGGTTAGTATTAGTGGTCCTGGGTCTTGGAAATGTTTTGTTTGGATCCTTATATATGGAGATGTGGTCATTCTATTGCTGTGTAAATGTCACAGAAATAAGAGAGTAAGAAATTAGAGTCCCTGCAGAATGGGAAACAGGAGTGTGGACTAAAGATAAAGCAGGCCTCAGAAGCAGCAGAGTTTGGGATAGAGCTTGTAGGTTGACCAGGAGGCCAGCATGCAGAAAATGGTCATGAAGGCCTTCCAGCTGGAGGAGAGCAATCAAGCCAAATGACAGGACCCATGAACACAGGGCTCGATCAGCAAACTGAGACTGCAGCCAAACGTGCAGGGAGACAGGCGTGTGCAACGTATCAGGCCAGTTAGGCTGATGGTAAGAGGCCTTGAGTTCACCTCGTGATCACCAAAATGTACTCTTCCCTTTCTGATTGTAACACATTTGTGACTGCGATGCATTGTGAAATGTCAGTGGCTTGCCATGGCTTATCGGGCTGGAATGGACATCTATTTTCTTCTACTACCCAGAAGGTACTTTTTTTCCTAATGAGAGCTGTCTTGTTTTTGTCAGGAAGTCCCTCAATCTGATGGTATATCATTATGATAGAGCTGACTCTATCCCCGGCTCCAGCTGGCGATGACACAGGCCGGCTCAGCCACAGCACCCTGTCTTTGTACAGAACGACTGTTTCAGGGGTGGCGTGTACCCCAGTCCAAGCCAATAAGACTCCAGGATTTGGTTTTGTTATAACCGCTGGGAAGACAGAATTTTCTAGTTTCTCACTAGGATTTACAAGAGCATGAGTTGCACGCTTATCACGGCTGGATGCCTTCTTCCTTCCCCAAGGGTAGACTCTGCCCAAATATGGAGCCTGCCAAAAGAAGCAAAGCCAGGGGAGAGAAGTGCATCCAAATCCTTGGGATTTATTTGTGTCCCTGGATCTGGCTGTGCCTACACTTTCTACTAGCTAGACCTTTCATCTCTTACTTCAGCAGAGTATGGTTGAATTACTGCTGTTTGCAATCAAGAGTCTTGACTGACACGAAGGTAAAATACAACCTAACCAAAGTCAACGAATGATACCATATCCCATTATCAGTATTTGGATGGAAGGATCCCTCAGAGATAATAGGCTAGTGGTTGTAAACAGAAAAGAATGAACAGTTGATGGGTACCCATTTTGTGACAACCATCAGAGCTGACCCTTAGAAAAACTCTGTGAGGCCCATGTTATGAGTCCTTTGATAAATGAAGACTTGAGCCGCAGGCCTATGCAGCCACTTGTCCCATAATTGTCAAGCATCAGAGTGTGGAGTTGAATGAGTCTTCTGCTTCCCATTCAGCGTGCTTTCTACGACTGAAGTTACCTCACAAGGGCTGGTTACTTTGTGCATAATAGATGTTCAAAGTAAGTATTTGCAAAATAAAATCTCGGCCACGTTCTTGTTCTACAACAGTTTGGCAATGGCCAAGAGGACCAGGAAGACTCACACTTACCCTGGTCTTGGGAGGGCCTGGCTGGGTTCACGTCCTTGGGACAAGACTTCGCTTCCATATCGTCAGCCACTGTCTCCTGCGGTGCAGCCACCATGCTCCATCTATCTCTGTGTACACCAGTCCTCTGAATATCTTCCAGTGTCACCTCATACACAGCTACCTGCATATGCAACAGGGAGGGTACTTAGCCAATGTGTTCCTTGTTTATGTGAACTTCATTCCTTAAGGACAACAATCACTTATTATTTATTGTTCATTATTAAGTGCTGTCTTACTAATTTTACAAGGGCACATTCCATGTGCTTTGTTTGAATGGCCAGTGAGTTCCTGGGACTAAGTCAGGCCCAAGGGCTACAAGGAAGCAGGGACTGCAAGACCAGTTCTTTATGTATCTCATCTCACGTAATCATCACGACACCTCTCATCACCAGGAAAGATCATTAGACTATCAGTTCTCTTGATAGAGTTTAAACAGATTCAACAGCCAGTTGCAGGTCTCATGGCTAGTAATCTACAAAGGCAGGACTTGGCCTCAGAACCCTGTGCTTCTGGCCACTCAAGGAGGCGGGGTATTTTTTCACTTTTCTTTCTGTTTGCCTGACGCCGTGTCTTCACATCCACCACTCTTGTGTTCCTTCTTACTTGTCTCTGTACTTCCTCCCTCCAGTGTTTGTCAAGCACATACTAAAGGTGGAGAAGCACAGCTCCTGAGCACATAATGGGGACAGCGTGCTGCACACTGGCCACAGAGACTATACTTGCAGCAAATTGGTACAATGTGACCCATGTCACTGAGAGAAGTCTTGCTTATGGCCATGGAAACAGGACCGGGAAGGCGGATCTCTTGGCTGGAAGATAGGGCTGGGGAAGACTTCAAAAAGCAGGATTTAGTAAACTGCTTTGAAAAATGTAGGTCAGAGATTGATAGAGGGGACAAAGGAAGAGCTGCAGACGGATCAGCATGAGCACAGGCGGGGCCGTTTGGAAAGCGTTAGTGGCCTCACCAGGATGGCGCAGCATCCGCTGCTGAGGGCGGCAGTGAAAGCAAACAGGAATGAGACCGAAGAAAGTGCAGATGAGACCCAAAGACCAGACGGCGTGGGGCTGAGTTACAAAGGGTCTCAGGTGCAAGGCAGAGAGTTTGTGCTTTATTCCTTAGCTATGTGAGCCACGCAGGGAGAAGACTGAGTAGATTTACGTCTCAGAAAGATCTGGGTAGGTTGGCTGGAAGAGACAGCGGAGAGAGAAGAATTAGGCCACTTTTGCCCATCTAAGTGTGTTCTCATTATCAACCGAAAGTGAGAGAGACATTACTGTCTTCACGGGACGGGAGACCTGAGGGCGGGCTATGTCTGAAAGCATTTGAGAAAAGCTAATGTAATTAATAAATATAAAGCAGGAAGCATCCTGAGTTTTTGGTGGGATCATAGGCAAACTGTGTGGAAAATAAGAGGAAAGCCGTTCCTTTCACTCACAGAACCAAGAATGAAATTTTTAGATGGGGGAAAGTGACAATAAAGCAATAAAGGCCGTCTTTCACCCAAACACAGTGACGTGTTTCCAAAGTGGTGGATCCCTTAGAGAAGTAGTGCACTGACTGCCTTAGGCCTGCCCGAGGACTCTTCTCAAATCACAGTGGTCATGTATTTTACCCCAAAGAGCGCTATCCAGCTACACCTCCCACTCCACTCACCTAATACACTCCTAACAAAACAGTAACTCTTAACGATTTCTAAACTTTAACCCACTCCATAAAGGGATGATCCCATATCTGGCTCCTGCCATTGAGTCAGCAATGAAGAAGAACCTATGCCTGCTTTTTTATGGGTCAGCATCCTCACTCCCTTCTCACACACTCCGCATCAGCCCCTTCCCAGTCTTCACTGTCAACATGCACTTGTGGCACCACGCTCGCCCCTGGCCTGGACACGCAGTGCTGCTCCCTGGCTCTCAATCCCATCTTTCTTAATCACTGACTTTTCCACCCTTTGGATGACACTGCCCTGTAATATTCTCTCTCCACCCGGCCTTGTCCACCCTGGTTCCTGGGCCTACACGCTAGTTCAGGCCTACAGCACCAGCATGCTGCTCAATTTATCCCGGCCCTGGAGTAGCACTGGTATTGAGAGACAAACCATTTCAATCCAGCATCTAGAAAGCTTCAGCACCGGCAGTAGCTCTGGAAGTATGTACTGTTTAAGCTTCCTGCTGCTACACTAAAGGGGAAAGTGTCAGTTGGAGATTCTGCCACACATACAGCTACATATTTCATATCGACAACGCAACAGCACGTCTCATCTTTATGGTATGTTATGTCTTATGAAGTGCTTAATGTGCATCACTTCTCTTTTCTTTTTTTCTTTTTTTTGGGAAAAATTTTCATTATGTAATTCAGGCTAGGCTTGAGCTACTCATTATATAGCCCAGGTTAGCCTTGAACTCGTGGGGCTCTTCCTACCTCAGCCTCCCGAGTGCTGGGATTACAGGTGTGCACCACCACACCTGGCCCTATTTCTCTTCATCATTGTGAAGAAGGCAGACTGGGATGTGAGTGGAGATGGTAGTTGAGTAAATATCATGCAGGTCTGTTTTCCTGGTAAGATGATCACTCAGAAACAGACTCTTCTAAACAGGACCTTTCAGCACAAAGTTTAAGGTGCTCCTTACTCCATGGTGGGCATGTGCAGTTTGGATGTGTCCCCCAACTTAGTCCCCAAATGCATATGCTAATGGAATTTGGAGCGGGGCCTCTGGGGGGAGAGTGGGTCTATCACTCACTCAGTGGGGTACCAAGGGAGTACTCTGCTCTACAAGGTCCCTCTGGCTCGCTTGCTGTCTCTCTATATGATGCCCTATGCCGTGTTCAGCAGCAGTAAGAAGGCCCTCGCTAGATGCCAGCACCATACTTACTGTTGGACTTCCCAGCCCAATGAACTTCTATCCTTTATAAAATTGCCAGTCATGGATATTTTATTATAGTAGCAGAAAATGGACAAAGGTAGATGGCCCCTGAGAGTCACTGCCTTTGTACCTTGCACTCTTTCTAGGTACTTAGCTCAACTTATTCTAGTTCCAACCCTGCTTCCAAGGCCCCTTCCTGAGAAATAAGAGGAAAGCCAGCAGCTATAGCTCAGTGATTTTGCACATTCGTGACCTTGGTAATACACCCAGCACCCACTGCATGCTCTGACCATCTCCCTGGAGAGCTGCTTGTCTTAGTCTTGAAAATGTTACCCTGAACAGATCCTGTCACACATCTGAACTATGCCATTTGACCAAGAATCCCAGAACACAGATACCTTGAAAGGATGCTTAAGATGTGGATCCTGTTCCGATTTTTGATGTTCCAGTTCACATGGCTCTTTTTCCCGCATATGTTTGTCCTTATCTTCATGTTTAGGGCTAAAATGTGAAGAGATGCCAAAGAAAAAGTAAAAACTAGAGTGTTTAGATAACAGTACATTGCTCAGTCTTAAGTGAAATGAATAAGAAAAATGACTTTTAATATATATGAATCTTTTCCTTTTCATCTTTTAAGATAAGAGATCAGGACCAGATTAATCATATGGAAAATGAACCTACTCCAATCAATGCTGGAGCATCAATTACTGCTTAAAAACTTTTAAGCCCCAACCTTTCTTTCCAACCCCATCTCTTTGCTCCTTCCCTCCACTTTTGCTTGAGTTACACTCTTTACAGTCCCCCAAACCCACTGTCTGCTTTGAGCAACTCTCCTTTTTTATTAGCTAATTATTTTTGGATGTACCTTCTCAATATTAAATTGCTGACAAATAAGACACTTCTTGTCTAGAGCATCCTACTTCTGAGAATCCATCCCTGATCGCCCCAGGAAGTCATGCACACTCGCTGTTACTCTAATGATTTGCCCTTCGAAGCTGTATGAGAACCAGAGCTTTCATTGCTCCTCTTTGCCTTACCAGCTGGCATTTGCTAAGTGAGCAAGGATGAGATCAGAGAGGAAGGTAGGGCAGGGTCACTGAGTGCCCACTCACTTATGTACCAAGGCTGGCCTCAAACTCACAGTGATCCTCCTGTCTCAGCCTCCCAAGTGCTGGAATTATGGGCGTGTACCAGCATGCCTGGCAATGTTTTCCTTCTTGAAAATAAAACTCACCCAAGTTCTTGATGGCAAAGACTCTTCCAAGGCTGAAAGTAAAGAGGAAAAGCGTAATTTTCATAAATCTCCTCAAATCAGGCTCTGTTGTTTGGTTACAGATCATTAGCAGACTAGACCAACAGGCAAGGGGTGAGCTCTCAGCACAAAGCCGAGATGGAGGGTGACCACAGAAAGTTCTGGGAACAGCTGCCCATGAGGCTGGAGGACAATCACAAAACAAACAAGCATTTCTGAAGTGATAGTGTGTGTCTGAGGAGATGCATGATTTCGCTTAGAAAAATAAACCGCTCTCTGCACACCTTTCTAGGAACACGTGTGGAATAAAGAACTTCTGTATCACATGAGGGAATACGCGGCGTGGTGTCTGGGCAATGCCTCAGCAGGCAAAGTTGGTGGTATTTCTCCCTTCCTGATCATGCGCCCTCTGACCCAAGCTGAGCTCTCACACCAGCTAGATTTGCTCCACTGAAACGACACCCCAGTGATCACAAGTGAGCCCCCACAAGCCCAGGAGTCACATATCTGATGCCATTAATTATTTGGCATCTATCCAAACACTCTAAAGAAAACAAAAAATTAACGTTAAAAATCTGCCATAAAACCTAGCAATTAGAGCTCACCTGCTCACTGGCCTCAGAGGACAGGGCTTCAGGCCTTCACGCAGCAGCCACTGCCTCTAATTTGATGCATAATTCTAGCATGTGAGATGCAGCCCTGGCAGAATAACAAGGCCAATGGACCTAGCTAATATTCTGCTGAGCTCCCTTCAGGATACTTCACTTCTCTGAACCCTCAGTCCTTTTTACAACACAGAAGCAGCAACGCCAGCTCTCAGGGCCCCATACAGACTGCGCACTTCCTGTGTGTCCAAGTGCCTGGCACACAGTGAGGATGGGGCCTGCTTGACCTCGTGAAAGGCGCGGCTGCACACAGAGATGGCCACGTAGCTAGATGGGGGGACTGTCAGGCAAGAAAATCACAGAAACCACAGCTGTGAGTGGCATGAAGGCAACTAGCTCTCTCCAAGGGCCTGGGATGGTCCACAAAAAGCCCAAACCATGTCCACTCAGTCCAACATTTGGGAACACTCCAAGTTACCGACAAAGGATAAACTCAGATTCCACTCACACTGCCACTGAACGCAGAGGTAAATATAAAAGAGTATCAGAGGTCACACGATTCAAAAATTGACAATACTTCTATGCTTTTTGATTTGAAAAGGCCAAGTCCCGGTCATCTGGAGAGTTCACTTGCACAGAGAAGCTTCTCTTTTGTTGATTTGCCAAGTAGGCAAAGTATTTTAGCAGAGTTTTTCTATTGCCATTAATAAGAACGATAACTTTTTTCTTTCCTGCTACAAAGTGTATGCACAAATGAGCAATCCTTAGCAGCACACAGAAGGAAACTGAAGCAGAGAAAAAGGATCTAAACCAAAGGCACCCAGTGAACAGAGTAGCAACTTCACTGACCCCATGAAAATATTAGGCAAATGCATATTGCAAACCAAGTACGGTACTCAGTGCTTCCACTCTGACTTAGTTCTTCAGCAATTCCATGAAGTGAGCACTGGCCCCCTTATTAAGCATCTACTGCTGCAGACAGAGTACCAAGATTGATGTTTCTTGTTCCCATGGAGAATTCTCCACTTACAGAGGACACAACTGCGGCTCAGAGAAGTGAGATGTCCCGTCCCAGGCCCTTACTAATAGAACATTTACCTGTGTCCACCTTACGTTTACCTTTCCTTTATCCTCTCAAGAGTTCTGATGGTTTCCCTTTTCCAAGGAAGGAAATGGGGATCTGGGATCATGTAGTTGGGTGCTATGATCAAGGGGAGCAGTGACTCTGCTTGGGCCCCAAGCAAAAAACACAGCCCCCCCCCACCGCCGGAAACCCCTGGACCCACACTCAGCAGCAGCCCAGAAAGCTGCCTTCAAGGCTCTGGTCATTTTCTTGCAATTCACAAATGTGGATTGAGTCGCGGACTTTTCCCAGTGGAAGGGATAATTATTAAAGGCCAGTTGGTACTGGCTGCCATAGATAAGGGGACAGGAGTAGAGTCAGACTGTCTACTATCTCACTGCACATCTTCTGAATCTGATACCACAGGCGCAGGGTTCAGAATCATAACATGGGAGTCTGGGAAAACCGAAAACAAAGGCTGTTCCTTGCTCACAAAAAAGTACTTTACATCAAACCTGTACACTTGTTTTAGTTCCAACACTGGTATGGAGAGAAGAAACAATACCTTTTGGAGTTCTTCAATTCCAACTTCGTAAGTTGCTGAAATAAACAAAAAAATTATTTCAAGACAGTATGTCCCTCTATTCCTCACAGCACAGCACAGCACAGCACAGCCCTTCCACAAGATAAGAGCTCAGCATCACCGCCTTCAAAGCACTGGGCCGGGAGGCTCCCTGCTCTTGGCTAGCGGAATTTGGGGTCACTGATCGGATTTAAGCTTCTGCAAGGATTGCTAGCATGGACTTCACAGCCAGTGAAAGCACACAAAACCATTTGAAGTTTCCTGGCTTAGTAATAGGTAACACATTCCATGCATGCAAGAATGCAGTGACATTTAGTGATAACACATAGAAGACAAACTTGAAAGGGAAAAGGGTAACAAAAGTCTAAGTCTGATTTCACAAAATGAACTCCATGTCACACCCTGAAATGTTTTGTTCCCAAGCACAGCTGGAAAAGAGGCCCACTGACCATGGCTCAAATAGCTTCTGTTTTTTCTCATACTTCTGAGGATTTTATTTTGTGACATGATCACTACTTTCATTAGTAACAAACGTAGGTTCAAATTTCCGTCCAGTTCTTTCCTGGGGGATTTCAGACAAATTACTTGGTTCCTTGGTGCCTCAGTTTTCTTATCTGTGAAACTGGCCCACTTGGTACCTGCTTTACAAAATTAATGGGAAAATTAAAGGGTATGATGTTAGAAATATACTCAGAAAAGCATCAGATACTGTTTTTCCATAAAATGGCTTACTTGGATTCTTTTTTAAAAAGAAGTTTTCTATAAAAGATTCCTCCCTACTGTTAATGAATTTGTGTACATAACAAGCGGGACTTTTCTTTTTCTCTTTTTTGCTGATAGAGTCCTCAAAATTTTGCTCAGAAAACTGCCAAGGCAATTTGTTTCATTTGTAAGTTTTTATTCTTAACATAAAATAAATTGATAAAATTCATGAAATCCTAGGTTTTTCTTAGGGACTATTAATATATGACTACTGACACACAAACATAAAATCCTACATGGATGATTAATAACATGTATTTTGATTTGGGTAACTGTGCACTTTTACTTCACTGATTTTTCTTCTCTCTTCCTCTATCACTTGTGAAACCGTAAACTCTACCATAGAACTACATCCCCTGCTTTCCACTGACTTTTAATTAAAACATTTTATCCTGCTACTCTTTGCTTTGAAAGCTTTGTTTAGCCATTCATACTTTCAAAGATATCTACTTATGATATAATGTGCCCCATATCCATTCCTAGAATACATTTGTTTTCCAGTTTTTTATAAATGATAATCTCTTCCTGTCTTCCCCGATTTGTCTGTGCTTTTTTTTTTAAATATATAAAACAAATTATGATCTCATTTGTTTCTTCTGGCCACTCAAGGGAGGTAAATATGAACTTTTGTGTAAGGTATGAGAATTAGATCAAATTTTATTTTTCTAAGCTATCATTAAACTATTTCTTTGACATCAAACTTAAAAGGCTATATTTCCTCTGTTGAATTGATTTGCATCTTTGTAAAGAAAAAAATCAGTTTGGCTTATCCACACAGGTCTATTTCTGGGTCCTCAGTCCTTTTCCACTGTTCTCTGTCTCTGCCACTACCACAGAATCTGGATTGCTGTGGATGTAAGTGTTGGAACTGGGGAGACTCAGGCTTCTCACTCTTTACTTTTCAAAATTATTTTTAGCTATTTTGGTTTCTTTGCTTTTCCATGTACACTTTAGAATAATTTTGTCCATATCTACAAAACATCTTGCTGAGATTTGTGTAGGAATTGCCTTGAATCCGTATATCACTTGGGAAGAATTGAGGTTTTTACTCTTAATTTTAACGGTATTGAGTCTTTTACTCCATATACACAGTAATTCTATCTACCCATTTAGATTTCCTTTGATTTCATCTGAATTTTATAGTTTTCAGCATGTAAGACTTATACATGCTTTTAGATTTAAGTCTAAGTTTTTACCTATATTTTGAGAGACTATAAAAGATATTTTTCATTTTAGTGTCCATTGCGTTCCTTGCTAGGATACAAAAATACAAGTGTATCCTGTAATTGCTGAACTCATTAGCTCTGGAAGAGATTGGGGAGGGGTTTAGTTTTGTTTGCACATTCCTTAGGAATTTCTACTTGAACAGCCACGTCACTGCAAATCAAGGTTGTTTCCTTTGTTCTGATCCATATGTCTCTTCTTTCCATTTGCCTGACTTTGCTGGCAAATCTTTCAGCACCGCGGTGAAAGTGAACGGTAGACCATTCTTGCCTTGTTCCCAATTTGGGGGAGGACTGTTCAGCATTTATCAATAAGCATCATGTTTAGCATAGGCTTTTTGTAAATGTGCTTATCAAGGTGTGGAAGTTAACTCTCATCTAATTTTTCCAAGAATCTGTATAACATGGGTGGGTGCAGAATTTTGTCCAATGCCTTTTCTGTATATATTGTATGATTGTCTAGCCTACTGATACAGTCGATTTCATTGATTGCTTTTGAAGGCTGAAACAGATTCGCATCTCTTGAATAAGCTGCATTTTGTAATGGTGCCTAATTCCTTTTACATCGGGCTGAATTCTATTGGCTGATACTCTGTTAAGGATTTTTATGACTATCTTAGGAAGAATATTGATCTGAGGTTTTCTTTTCTTGTAGTATTTTTGTCTGGCTTTAGTAGCAGGGTAATGCTAACTTCATAGTGTGAATCAAGCATTTTCTCCTCTTGCACTTTTCTGGAAGAAATGTATAATTGGTTTTCTTTAAATGCTTGGTAACATTTTCCAGCGAAAAATCTGGAATTAAAAATTATTTTGGGGGGGTACTTTTAAAATGAAGAATTCAATTTTTCTTGAAAATTACAGGGCTATTGATATTAGTATTTATTTTGGGTAAGTTATGGTGCTCTATGCTTTTAAAAGAACTGTTTTTTTTTATGTAAGTTGTTCAATTTGTATGTATGCAGTTCTTTGTAGTATTTCCTTATTATCCTTGGGATATCTGCAGGGTCTGATGATATCCCCATTTCATTCCTGATATTGTTAATCTGTATCTTTCTTGTCAGGCTTGTCTTTTTTTTTATATTTTGAAAAGAATACAATCAAACAAAACAAAACAGAGTAAAGTCAATCAAAACAAAGCAATGAACATGGAACATGACTTTGAAACAGGGTTAAAAAAAAAAAGCACTCGATAAGGCTACCATAATGGCTCTTGTTATCTGCAGTATACCTGCCCATACCATCAGGGATAAGTAAAATCAAACAAAATACAACAAACTAAAGCAGTAGAAACAAATCAAAACATAATAAAACAAAACAAACAAAGCAGAACAATGTAAGCCATATAGAATTTCAAGATATTAGCAAAACAGCATTGGCTACCATAATATTTGTTATCTTCAGAATAGTTGCCTACACCTTCAGACATATTACAATCAAGCCACACAGAATAGAGTAAAATCAATCAAAACAAACAGTGAAAGCCATACAGGGTTTCTAAACAAGATAAGTAGATATCCTCGATGGCTGCAATTATATATTTTGTTATCTTTAAAATAGCTGTCCATGCCATCAAGTAAAATAAAATCAAACAAATCAGAATAAAATGAAACTAATCAGAACTATAAATACAATCTGAATTTTAAATCATGATAATAGATTAATAGTGGTCATTTCCTTCCCTTTTTAGATAATTCCTCCCCTTTGACTTTCCCAATATGTATTGTGCATTTTGGATCCCACTAACACCTTTAGTTTGTTATGCTATGGAGACAACACAAAATTCACCCTTGTGACTCTGGCCCATTACATCCATGAGTACTATTACCAGTTGCCTCTATCT
>RJWT010013840.1:0-21442 GCA_004365215.1 Cuniculus paca
TTTTCCAGTAAATTATAGAATATGGCTATTTAAAATATGTAAATTTTTTGTTTCATTAATTACTGTGTAAACAGCTATGCATGCAACTACAGGAATTATTCTTAGAGCCTAGTTTCTCTGCCTTCTATAATGTATCCCTATATATAAACCTTTTATATAGATAATACCAAATGTGGAAGTAAATATATATGCAATATAGAATTCAGAGGTTGTCCCTTATGTTTCATGTGTACATAAAACCTTAGGTATGGGTGTGTGTAATACATGCATACCATCTCCTTTTGGAGTATATGTGTATGTGTTTTCAAGACTAGATTAAGCAGAGTGCTCAAACCTCCCCCCTCTTTGCCTTAGTATTCTGTATGACACATCACTTTTATTGCTTGGTCAGGGTTGAGCTGATGCTTTTCAGGCTGAAAGGGAGGAGCAGTTACCCTCACTGACAGGCACTTTGTGAGTACTCTCCTTGGACAACTTGCTCCAACAGAACCTTCCTACTGTTCCACTGTGAAAGCCCTGCAGTAGTTGCCGTCCACTTACAGAATTTGCATGTAATAGACCCAGTGCATGAGAAGTTGATTGTGATGTCTGTTTTAAAATTTATGCAAAATTTTTGTCTTTGAAATTGAAAAGTAATATTCTGCTTATGCTTTTAATGAATGATTGTATCATTTTTTAAATCTAAATATAAATGTTACCTCTGTGTCTTTTAGAAAACTGTGAAAAAATATTTATAGTCCTACTAATTATTAAATTGCTATTGATATCTTGCTATTATCTTTGCATCATATTTATACATAGTAAGTCATTATTTATATTTACTTTTGGAATCATGCAGCTTTTATATTTTCAGCTTTAAATGAAAATGTCCTTGGTAGTACAGTCTCTATGGAAAACTGGTTGGCAGTTTCTCAAAAAGTTAAGCAGCCACATATTTTATTATGCAGGAACTTTATTTGTAGGTATTTATGTCAACAAATTGGAAATATATATGCCTACTTGTACAAAATGTTTATTATACCATTCTTCATAATGATACATTATTGAAGCCTAAATTTACATAAATGGATAAAAATATGTTGTGTATGTGGGCATGGTGGCACACAGCTATAAACCCAGCACTCTGGGAGGCTAAGACAGAGGGTTGTAAATCTGAGTCCAGCTTGGGCCACTTAGCACGTAGTTGAGACTCTGTCTAAAGCCAAAAATAAACAGCGTTGGGTGTGTAGCTCAGTTTGAAAGCCCTGGGTTTAATCCTCAGTACTGGAAAAAAAAGCCCACAAAATATCTGTAGTACATTGGCTAATGAAGTACTACTCAGCAATGAAAGGAATGAACTGTAGATCCACACAATGGAGATGAGTAAATCTTGAGCAAAATGAAAGATACGTAATAAAAGGCAGGGAGTGAGTTCTTTCTCAGATGAGAAGAGAATAAAGAATTGAAGAAAAAAGAGAATAGAAGAAAAAAATGGAAACAAAGCTTTTGAAAATGAGGGGAAGTGGGGTTGAAGGGAAGGGAGAGGAATGGGAAAAAAAGAAGCAAGACATACAAATTCCCTATATGAGTGTTAGTATGCATGTCTAAAGGGTACCAATAAAAAAAGAGTTGGAGGGAAGAAAATGGGAGGGAAAGGAAAGAGGGCCAAAAAAAAAAAAAAAAGGAATTAAGAGGTGCTATGTGTATGTACCAACTCTCCACAAGCAATGTAAGCATTGCTATAAACATGTACTATAAACTATAAACATGTACTGATAGACAAATAAGAAAACATACTTTTTGAAAGAAGTAACATACAAATATTAGAAAGAGACAAGATGCAAAATAACATTTTGTATGATTCTACTTCTATGATGTTCAAGAACAACTGTAACTGATCTATAGGATTAAAAATCAGGAGAACAGTTGTCTCCATGACAGGGGAAAGTGAAAGGCTATAAAGGGAAAAATAGAACTTTCAGGGGGTTTGGTAGTATCCACTTCTCCCTGGGTCATTGGGTGCATTGGATATATTCATCTAAAATCAATATATTCTTCAATTATGGGCTAAATGGTGTTTCCTCCAATTTCTTATGTTGAGATCCTAGCTTCCAGTACTTTAGACTATGACTGCATTTGAAGATAAGGCTTCACAGAGGTAAACAAAGTAAAATATGTTCATGTAGATGGTCCTGATTCAATATGGCCAATGTTCTTAAAAGAAAATTAGAAAGCACACACCTGTAATCCCAGTACTTGGGAGGCTGAGGCAGGAAGACTGCCATGAGTTTGAGGCCATCCTGTGCTACAAAGTGAGTTCGAGCCCTGCCTAAACTGCATAGTGAAGCCCTGTCTCAAAAAAAAAAAAAAAAAAAAAAAAAAAAAAAAGAAAAGAAAAGAAAAGAAAAAAGATTGGATCACAAAGACCCATATGACAAAAAGACAGCAAACTTAAAAGCTAAGGAAAGAGGCCTCAGAAGAAACTCACCCTTTAGCACTTCATCTTGGACTTTGAATCTCTAGAATTGCAAGAAAATAGATTTCTGTTAAACTACCTGATATATGGTATTTGTTAGAAGATCAAGAATATTTATAGAAATTTAAAAATATCTACAAGATCAGATAAAATCTTAATATTCAGCATCTAAACAAAAATTACTAGACTTGACAAGAATCAGAAAAACAGCACACTGATTACAAAACCACGCTTCAAGTGGCTAGAAGTGTCACAGAGCATACAATTAATATACAATAATATCCATACCACTGTATAATTCTATTTAATTTTTAAGAACCTGAAAATTTAAATATTTCTAAGTAGAATCATGGAAAATGCAAAAAATACACAAATCCACCATCTAATATGAAAACTATATCTGAGAAGAGAAATGACAATTGTCTTTGATTTCCTTTGTGTCTTTGCTGTTTCTGTATGACTCTGAGATGAAATATTCATACACACTATCTAGTACATGCTCTGTGATCATAATTCAACATTGAAATATTACAGGTGTGATGGCTCACACCTTTAATCCCACAAATCGGGGAGACTGAGGCAGGAGGATGACTAGTTCAAGCCTAGTCAGGACAACTTAGTGTCTTAATAATATTCTATCTCAAAATAAATATAAATAAAATAAAAATGTTGGGACTGTAACCCAATGTGAGGACATTGGGATCTATCCTTAGTGTTGAAAAAAAAATCACCTTAAATGTTTTTATTTAATGTGATGTACTATTTTTGTGTTATTTAACTGTATTCAGAACACTAATTGTAATTTTTCTTTTCCTGATTGACTTAATTGCCAGTTTGTGACATTCATGAGTGCAGGTATATGTGAATGAGTGTGCAAATTTATAATAAAAGAAGAAATGCTTCATTGTTGTTAGAAGTGCAGGTTAACAAAAATATGACATTGTTCTATGACCTTGAAGAAAATTTTCATCACTATTGGCAGCAGTCTATCTAGATGTAATATGTGGATAGTTGAGCATATCTATAAGGTTTCTGTGAATTGAAGAGTTAGTAATAAGGGTCTTGTAAATTATAATAAGGAAATTTTATGTTGGGTTTAAATCTTATTGTCCTTATTCTTTTAATTGTGCCTTTTTTTTTTTTTGGTCTTTTTGAGACAGGGTCTTGGTATGCAATTCAGGCTGGCCTTGAGCTCACTTTGTAGCCCAGGCTGGTCTCGAACTTGAAACAATCCTCCTGTCTTAGCCTCCCGAGTGCTGGGATTACAGGCATGCACCCCACGCCCAGCTATTGTGCATGTGTGTTTACATCTTTATGATTTGTTTATTGTATTTTGTTTATAATATTTTTCTCACCTGAATTTTGATATTCTTTTCTGTAGTTCACTTTCTTCTAGAAGAGATTTTGCTGTTCACTCAGACTTGCATGAGGAAATAGTAGTTTGGACCAAGTGGTAGAAGAATTATGTGAAATTATCTTTTTTATTTTCAGTGTAAAAAGACCCATCAGGTGTCAATTTTATTTGGATCAGATTATAATTGCTTAAAAATCATGGACAGCAGTCCCACTTCCACATGCACTCCAGCCACCTACCTGGAGGCTCCCCACCAGTAACCAGCTCAGGTCAGGAGACGGTGGCCCAGTCCCACCCCTGCATGCACTCCAGCCATCATGGAGGCTCCCTGCTGCTGGTAGCCAGTGCAGGCTGAACACATCCAATGGCCACCATCAGATACCTTAGCCAGCACTGTCCAGGAGAACAAAACAGTCATGCTTCAGAGAAATTGTAGCCAATGGAGGAAGCGCCTAGGACCCCACTACCCATGTGTCTGGAAGAACCCTGGAAAATGTCAAGACAAAGAAGCAAAAGGCAGTCTCTTGCATCCAACCCAAGCAGACCAAATCCATGAGATGTAAACATGGAAGAGATCAGGAGTTGCACACCTGATGTCTCTGAAGTGATGGCAACTGATGTAAAGAAACAACTTCATGAGACTATAAGAGAAATTAGAACAGAAATACTATCTCAGGTAAAAGAAGAAATGAAAAACATAATAAAAGAATTGCTAAGCATCTCTAAAGAAGACATATATAAAAAAATAGAGGAGCATAGGAAAATGAAGGAAATCTTGAATGAACAATATAAAAAAGATTCAGAATACATGAAACAGATTCAAAGAGATATACAGGAAATTAAAAACTCCACTGAAAGCTGGCAAAACTGCTTGAAAGAGATTGAAGATAGACTTTCAAACCTTGAAGACATGTTTGCAGCTTGCTATCACAGAAGAAAAGATCTCTTAAAAATAACAAAGAACCAGGAAATAACAATTCAACAGCTGTGAGACAGCGCTAAGCAAAATAACTTAAGAATAATAGGTGTCAGTGAAAAAGCAAGGGTCAACAGAAATAACATTAAAATTCCAATTACAGAAGTAATAGCAGAAAACTTTCCAAACATGGGAAAGAGGACATGCTATTCAGATAAGTGAGGTATATAGAACCCCAGCTAGCCATAACCAAAATAAATCTACACCCAGACATATACTAATCAAGATCCCAGAAATTCAACAAAAGAACAGAATATTGAAAGCTGTTAGAGAAAAGAAACAGATCACCTATAAAGGAAAACCCATCAGAATCATGACAGATTTCTCAACACAGTCATCAAGTCAAGAAGAGCTTGGAGTGAAGTATTTCAAGTCCTGAAAGAAAACAACTTCCAACCCAGACTGATGTACCCTGCGAAACTATCTTTCAAAATTAATGGAGAAACAAGATACTTCCATGACAAAGAACAACTGAAGGAATTCATGGCTGTCAAACCAACCCTACAAAGAATACTGAAGCATATTCTAGAGAGAGATCAAAAAGACCACAGTTCCAGGAGCAGCAGCAGAGGGGAATCACTGAATGGGGCAGAAAATTGAATGGAGGGGAAAAGTAGGCAGCCAACAGCAGGAAAATAGCATAGCAGAGATGAGCCAGTGCATGTTGGCCATAACCATTAAAGTAGATGACCTCGGTTCACCAGTAAAAAGAAACACAGGCAGAGTGGATCAGGTGACAGGATCCATGAATATGCTTTTTTTTTTCTTTGTCTTTTTGAGACAGGGTCTTGTTATGCAGCTCAGGCTGGCCATGTGCTCACTTTGTAACCCAGGCTGGTCTGGAAATTAAAATAATCCTCCAGCCTCAGCCTCCCAAGTAGAGCTGGGATTACAGGTGTGCATCACCACACCTGGCTTCCATCAATATACTTTATACAAACAAGAAACACATTTAATTCAAAAGGGGGTTCATAGACTGAAAGCCAAAGGAGAGAGAACAATGCTCTGTGTGACAGGGAACCAGAAAGAAGTGGGGGTAGCTTCCCCATCAGCTGCAAAGTGGACAAGAAAGACATGGCATTATACAACGGAAAGCTACTCAGCTATAAAGAAAGATAACCTCCAGGCTCTTGTAGGTGGATGGAGGCAACTTGAGATCATGCTCATGGGTGAAATGGTTCAGAGTTACATGGGTGAACATCCTGTTGTCTCCCCAGGATTAAAAACTGAAGGAGTTAGTGGGATCCAAACTGCACAATAGATGTTGTGAAGGTGAAAGGGGAGGATATGTCTAAAAAAGGCAGTGGCCATTGTTAATCTATTACTGTGTTTTGAAACCCTGTATTGTTTTAACTGTTCTGTTTAGTCTGGTTTTAATCTGCTTTGCTATGTTTGATTTTATTATATTTGATAATATGGACAGCTATTTCAAAGATAACAGAATATATTATGGTCACCATTATTGATTTCCTATTATCTTGTTTCGAAGCCCTGTATTGCTTTCAATGTTTTGTCTTGATTGATTTTATTCTATTTTGTTTTTGTATTATGTATTATGCATGATGGTATGGACCGCTACTTTGAAGATAACAAGAGGCATAATGGTAGCCACTGATGTTTTCCTATTGTTTTGTTTTGGGGTCCTGTATTGTTTTTTCCTATTGGTTTGTTTTGATTGGTTTTATTCTGTTCTGTTTTCTTTGGTTTTGTTGTGCTGATGGTATAGGCAATTATTTTGAAGATAACAAGAGACATTATGGTAGCCAATGTAGATTTCCTTTTATATTGCTTTGAAGTTCTGTATTTATATTGTTTTGTTTTGATTGACTATTCTGTTTTATTTCATTTGGTTTTATTCTCGTCAAAGTAAAACAAACAAACAAAAATCATGGGTGGTGGGTAAAGAGTCTCCCAGGCATTGTAGTAGAACCCTGCTTGCTGTAAGCTCACTCAGTGATACTGCGTTCTGAGAGGAACAGAGAGCTGTGGAGGAAAATGCAGACCAGCATGTGCATCTTCTCTTTCTATAGGCAGGGTTTGTTGGGTTTTCGATGCCTCTATGGTAAAACTACATTTACATCAGTATCATTCTGTATTTTGGCTTTGTTTATAATCTTGGTATTCATTATGCTTTTCTTCTCCTTCGTTTCATAATCTATTTCATCTAGGAACACAACCTGTCAATATCATAATGTTTAGTTGCCTACTGTCCTGATACTTGGGCTGTTTATATTTGCTTGATTTGTCAAGACAGCTGCTTCCTGGTTACAGTTCACCTACTTGCTGGCAGGTCTTCCTCAGTTCACTCTTGTTGACAGCATTTACTTCTTTCAACCTACTCTTCAGTGGTACTGAAATGATCTCTTTAGAATTTGTAATAGTCTTCAGTTGAATGTCACAAGTAGCTTTTGTGACAGTGGGACAATACCCTTTATGTCCATCTTCCAAATCTTTAATATGCATACTATCTGGAATTATAACATGTCATGACAATATTTAAAAGCTTATTAACTGTATTAACTGAATATACCCAATTACAAAGTACAACTGAGCTGGCATAAAGCATGAAAATACTTGAGTCTTTTTAGCTTGTATAATCTCTCGCTATTTAGGAAAAGGTCCAAATAAGTTTTCAATGTAGAAATATTTGTTTCTTTGTAAGTCATAGAACTGTACTGTGTATAGCTCTGTACTGGCAATCACAGAGTCAGCTGTAAACTTTTGACTAGAAAGTACCTGCTTGGGTGATTTCCTGCTACAAGAATAATTTAGAGAGTTCAGTGAGTTTTAACCTAACAAAAAGTGAGCACTATAATTGTACTTGTTAATATATCATACCATTAAGCATAGTAATTTTGCTTTAAGCTTGACTAAATAAGGTATTCTGTTAATGAAAATTATTTTCAGATTGTTACTGATATTCAAAAATTCATAATATTGTAATTTTAAATAATTTGCCTATGGACAGAAGTTAAAATACTAAGTTTGGCATCTCGAGTCTTTTAATTTCATCTTTCACTACCATTCTTTTAATGTAACAACATATTTTGTATGTCATAATCACCTTAGCACAGTTCAGATAAATGAAGGGAAATAGAGTTTTCTATTAGCATAATGATATTTTAACATTGAAAACTGAAGTAAATGAGGTCATTAAGGGAGTTAAATTCATAAGTCCACATGTAACTGAAAACTTGCTTTTTTTTTCAGTTTTTACTTTACAAATAACTACATTTGAAAAGTAATCTGAAAGACTATTTTTATCTTGAAAATACATGTATACAGACAAACATATAACTGTCACTTATTGTAATAATGTGAACTGTACCTCGAAATCACTGATATAGGTGACCTTTATATATGTCAATAAACATTTCATATGTTCTTACATTTCATTTTCCATTATTATTTCTTTTCATCTTTAATCAACAAAAGTTTCTTAGCTTTGAATTAATTGTTTTGTTTATGGTTTCTCCGGCACAGAAATTGGAAGACCTTAGTATTTAAAGGAATATTTCCTTTTTTTTTTTTTGAGACTGGGTCTCGCTATGTAGCCTAGGCTGACCTTGAACTCAAATCCGTCCTGCTGCAGCCCCCTGAGTGGTGGGGTTACAGTTGTGTGCCACTACACCCTGCTCTAAGATCTCCCTATTTTGAAATGCAATACTTTATCTTTTTAAATGTTTAATTTATAGTCCTTCACTCTTTGAAAATTGGAAAATGTGCTAGCATATACTTATATGTTTTAGTTACAGTAGCCAATGCTGGTTTTTAAGAAATGTAATATTTTGTCTCAGCCTTTACTTTTCGCAACCACAGATGTACCAAATACGGGAACAGGACGATGATGTTGCCTGCAGTGCTGTATGAACGCACAGAGGCAGCGTGAAGTGAGGGAGAGATGCCGAGCCCATTTCTGTGCTCAGAGTCCCAGGTGGAGACTAGAAGCAGGCTTCCCACTGACTATGCCCCTTCTGCCATTGATTCTGTCAGTGCTGTGGTTGCCATAACCTTCCCATTTTTAGGTCTGGCCCTTGTGTGGTGGTAGTGTTTACAGTGAAAAGTAAAAGAGAAAAAAGGGGCCATGAAGAGCCAGGTCTAAGTGGTCAGAAGCTATTACTGACTAGTAACAGGCTGTTTGTAGATGGTATTTGGAGAACAAACTGAATCTCCAGAGGAAAACCCCTTAGAAAACTTACTGAGAGGGTATTCATGAATGCTGAGATGAACATAATAAAAAGCTGCAAGAATGTAGAATTCAAGCATTTTCTTGTAGAATTGAACCATCAATGGGAAGATTTGTGATATTGATAATCCTGATTCCTCTATTACAGAAAATGGAAATGGCTGTAGTTTGTGGTTCTCAAAGTGCTATGAAAAGTTGAAACTTTGGGCTACTTGGAAAAAAGTGGGAAGAATTTTTCACAGATTATAATAAAAATAATATGACCTCTGTTAATACACAGCTAAAAAAATAATGCTTTGTTCCCCCTTTATAAAAACTGGTGGATAATTAATGTCTTCTTTTGTGTAAAGAAAGGACTTTTTAACAGCTGAGAAGTTGTTGCTTTCATAAATTACACCCACAAAAATTATACCCTTCTTGACAGGTGGTGGAGGTATAATAGGACTGGGCTGTGGATGGAGACACCACATTTAGATTGCCTCAGTGGTTCCAGGTGACACTGCCTGTCAGCTTCCACAGTCAAACTCAATTTTAAATCTGAGCTATAGTTTTTAAAACTAAATTGATGAGAATTTTCATGTTGAAATTTAAAAAATGTAATAAGAACAAATATTTTATATGGGAAACGGCTTCAGATACATGTGAATCAATAAGAAAGTTAAAACTCTGATAATGTGCAACGTAAACTAACTTAATGCATATTAAATGCTTTTAAAATGATAGTTGCGATTATTCTTTTCATTTTTTTTGAATGTAACTAAGCAAATATTTATTTTATAAAGCTTTGTTTTCTTTAGTATTTTCTTTTTCATTAGTACAAAAGAAGTATCTTCACTTTACAATTTATTCAGGGGATGAAAACCTGTCCAGTCCAAGTTTAAAATAAAAAAATAAGAAACACAATGTTACTGTTGCTAATAAATATTTGTTTACTGTTTTCTTTGACAGAAAAATGTTACCAATAAGCTGTTGCATTAATACATTTTGTTCAATAAATTTCCTTCAATGATGTCACTAACTATGATGCATTGATCATGAAAATGTTAACACAAGAGCAAGAGAATTAAAAATAACATACTAAGAATAAATATTCCTAATTAAATGTGAGATGTATTTCCTTTGAAACTATACAAATACCAATGAAAAAAGTGAAGCAATTCAGCTTGTATGTCTCAGATAGCTGACTTAATGTTACTGATTGTAGTTTTTAAATTGTTTTTTCCCCGTTTATTTGATGTGATGATTTTTCTGATTTTACTTGAATTATGAAAATATTCATGTCAGAGAAGAACAAATTAAAACCAAAGTAAGCAGAGTAATGTTAGAAATAAAAGTAAAATTAATCAGTGAAATAGGAAGGAGACAAATAGAGAAAACAATGAAGTGAAAAGCTGGTTCTCTGAAAAGATCATTAAAGTTGATAAATAGCTAAACAGACTGATCAGGAATAAGTGAGGGTCTATTGCTACAAATTCTACAAGCATTTATACTATCATCAAGAATATTAAGAACAATGTTAAGGTCAATAAACTCAATGACTTAGATAAAATGGATAAATTCCTTGAAGGACACAAACTACTAAATGTCACTCAATAAGAAATAGATAGATTGAGTATCACTAAGAAATTAGTGAGGGTGTATGTCTTACTTTATTTCTGTAATAAATGCTTATGCATATTTTTGCCTATTTTTCTATTGAATTCCCAGCATTTTTTATTAACCTGAATTTATTTTTATATATTAATAGATCCCTTGTCAGTTTTTAGACGGTGCAAGTAACTTCTCCCTATTTTATACTGAGTAATTTTAATTCTGTCCTTCATCAAATAAATGTAGTTTATGTTTTTTAAGTTTTTTTTGTTATACATGTTTGGCATATATAATGATCACATTTATCATGGAAAATTGTATCTGTTCATAATATATCTTAATTATTTTCCCATTTCCCTCCCCTCCTTTCAACCTTTCTCTCCTCCCTACTTACAAAAGCTCCATTTCCGTATTTTTCCTTCTATTGTTTTTAAAAAATGTCTCCCTTCTCTTCCTCTTTCTCCCTCTCTTGTTCCCATTCCCAGTTGAACAAGTTCTTCCTGTTTCTTGAGGCCTTAATCTTAAGTGAAATAAATGAGACACAGGACTGTAAATATCGCATTTTTTCTCTTCTGTGAGTAAACCAGTGTAAATAAGAGCAAAATGAAGGGCAGCTGAAGGGGAAGTAGAAAGCTACCTAGTTTTTACTAAAAACCTATTGAATTTCCCCTTACATAATTTCCTTTATTGTCTTTATTAATTTGCTGCTTGGGTTTGTGCATTATAATCTGTTGGAGATTTAACATAACAATTCCTCTTCGTAGTGGAATTTATCTGTGCTCTCTGTAGTGCTCCAATGGTTCGTGTGTTTGGTTTTTTTTTTTTTTTTTGACTTATCACCTGTTCACTCCTCCTCCTTTCCAGCCCATGGCAAAGACTAATCTTTTCACTGCCTCTCCAGACTTGCCTTTTTTGCAATAGATGTATTTGGAATCATGTGTCACATAGCTTTTTAGACTGATTTCTTTTAGTAATATGCATGTAAGTTTCCTCCATATGATTTCATGTCTTGATAACTCATTTATTTTTGATGATGAAAAATACTATTCCGTTGTCTGGACTTATCACAGTGTATTTATCATTCACTTACTGAAGGAGAGTATGATTTTTTCCATCTTTTGGGTATTATGAAAACAAAACACAAAAAACAAAAAGCCCTGCTGCATACCTCCATGTGCAGGATTTTGTGTGCACTTAAATTTTCAGTTTATTTGGGTAAATGTATCAAGGAGTGTGATTGTGGTGCTGCACAGTGAGACTAGATTTAGTATCATGAAAACAGTCATCAAAATACTTTCAAAGATTCTCCATATCCTTGCCTGCATTTTCAATATTTTTAGGGAATTTGGTATTTTAACAGTTGTGTAGAATTGTTTTTGGCTGATTTGGGCCATCCTACCAGCCCTGCCTTGGTATTTTACAGTGGTTTAAGATGCATTTCCCTGGAAACATATGATATGAGGCATCTTTTTCATGTTACTTGCCATTTGTATACATTTTTCATGATGCATCTGTTGAGGTCTTTGAACTATTTTTAATCACAGTATTTTTTATCAGTGAATTTTAATTACTTTGTATATTTTAGATAATAGTGATTATCAGATGTGTGTTCTTTTGCAAATATTTTCTCTGTCTGTGCCTTCCTTTTTATCCTTTTGTAGAGCAAAAAATTTAGTTTAGATAAAATGTGGCTTATACATATCTTTTATAGTTTGTGGCCTTGGTTATCTTTTCTGAAGTCATTGTTAAATCTTGGTCTTCTAGATTTTCTCCCATGTTATGTTTTAGCAGTTTTGTAGTTTTGCATTTTATATTTAGATTCATGATTAATTATGGAATCTTTGAAAACGTTTCTGCCTGTATCACTTGTATTTATATCCAGTGCTTTTTATTTGTTCAGTTGTATTGATCCCTATTTTTCATAAAGAAGGCTTGCCTTTGATGTTTGGCAATACTCAGCAAGTGTTCATGTTTAAGAATGACACATTTCATGCACTGGAAGGAGTGTGTCATTTAGTGGTCAGAACAGCTCTCTGTTTATTTGTGACATCCCAGATTCTAGCATCTGTAGACCTTTTCTCCCTGGACAGAAGGTACTTTCTTATGTAAACTTCCAGAGATGACAGCCTGGTTTGTGAGACCCAAGACCTGACTGGAAGAATAGGGTTCATCCAGGTCGAAGGGGACACTATTTCGTTTTTAGAATGTCACTTTCTCTTTTTGTTTGCCTTCGGTCACCTCATGTTTGCCTTACTCTGAAATGAAGTTCCTAAGTGTATAAGGATGACTTTCTCTAACCAATGTATCTTACAGCTTTTCTGTGTGTGAGGAGATGATGACGAGGATTCTCAGAAATAACTGTTTCTTAAGCAGACTTAGTCAAGCGATATGCCTTCACTGAAATCTTTCACTTTTGCATTCCCTTCCATACACAGGTTTGCTCAGCCATTATCATCTCTCCAACTGTTTCTAGTTTCTCACATTTCCAATTGGAATTACTTCTTTCATTAATCATAGGCTGTGTGTTACTGCTCATGGTTTTTTTTTTTTTAAATAATACTAATCATGTATTAAAGTAGATACAGAACACTTGTTTGCTAAGATTTTAATACTGCCTTATATGTTTTCTGTTTGTGAAACAATCATTATGTATCAACTAAAAATTTGAGGTGATAACTGATTTAATATTTACTTGCCAATCACACAGTTGAGTATCTTGAGGGGAAAACACATCAAAGGCATATATACAATTATAGAAATTCTTATTATATATGTAGCATGGAAGATATATTTTATTACTTTTTATATATTCTAGAAGACATTCAAAGCTGTGATAAATACCTTTTAACTGTTGATAAAACTGTTTTGATGTTGAGGTTCCTCATTTTATTTTTTTGTGATGAGAAAATCCAAAATTATTAACGTTGAATTACTCATCATGTATTAATCTAAAAACACAGTAAATAATTTGTAAAGAAAGATTACAGATTTGTTAATTTAGGCATTTTATAATGACTTAGTTCACTGCTGGGATATCTGCTAGAGAAGAAAAAAATAATGGGAGGAAATTCTCCTTTTTTGTCGTTGTTGTTGCTATTTTTTACTTTGCTGAATTAAAGCCAGAAACATATTTTCCACCATGCATTTCTGCATACTACTCTGATGTCTTTGCATATAGAAACAATTCCATAAAATTTCCAAAGATGAACATGGTGGGATAACATTTTAACTAAACCAAAATATTACTAAACCTTTACTGTTGTATGAGGCAATGGGACTCCATTCTTGTAAGAGATAAGAATGAAAACTATGACAATTGAAGTTTGTCATAAGTGCTATGAAAGTAAATAAGGCAAAGGAGAAGATAGAAACAAAGCAGAATAATATTTTAAGTAGATTTTCAGGGATGTCTTTTTTGTATAACATTCTTTTTAAATTTTCTCTTAACGAGAAGCAACTGGAAAGTTCACTTAGAAATATGAATGAGACTTCAATGGTAGTGAGGTCTGTAATTGCCTTACCAAAAGTATATTTCTTTTCCATGTTTCCATGCTTTTAGAGGTTTATGAATTCATGGTTTAAATATCTTTTAGAAATTTTAATTGCTATTGAAAAAGATGTATAATGCAATGATTTCTTTGTCTATGGAGCTGGAGGAGAGAAGAAATAGAGACCTGAGGCTAATAGAAATAGATTATATCTCACTATGGAACATAGATTAAAATAATGTATTTTATTGTAGACCTCCCTTCAGAATTCAAACTAAATTTCATTTACTTTTTCTATTTAAGTAATAACCTCAGGGCTCTTTTTAAAAATCATTATTGAAAGATAACCTAATATATCATTGATATAGTTTCTTTCTATGACAATATCATTGACAAAATATCATGTTAGCAATATCACATTTTTATAGTTTGAAATGATAAAATAAAGAAGCCTTCACCAAATGTAATTTTTGGGGAAGGGTATAGTTTCTATTTTCTTTGTTTTATTGAAAAACAATACAACTACTTTATTGAGCATTAGTTTAAAAGCGAACATTTATTTGGTTTGTTTGAATTCACAACTTATTTTCTTTTAAATATGTTGAAGATCTTTATTATCAACCATGGTTTCCTTTAAAAAGAACTGCTGGCTGACAGTCCTTTTTTTTTTTTTTTAGAACCACTAAATGTAAACATTAAAGTATATTAGCCTAATATTAATTCTATCTTTAAAGAACAATGCAACTGATATTCAAATCACAGTGTTTGACGTATAAAAGAACACACTTCAAAAAAGAAATATTTTAGACATGGGGTTTTACTTGGATATTAGGTTGATTTAAAACTATGTATATAAAATTAAGCACACAGTAAAACGTCCGCTCTCATCATCATCCTCATACTCCACCTTGAAGCAACCATTGAATGTATCCTGTGTGAGCCCTAAAGGGCTTATTCATGTAGACACAAGGTTAAACATATATGCTTGCCTCCTCTTATGTACCTAAAATTTAGCATATTTTAAAGTTTTTCTATACATTTTATTATTGATGTCATGGAGATTTTTATATATTGCTATAGGATAAACTTCATTTAGTTATTACCTACTCAGCATATAAGGTACCAAGTTTCATTGAATTTGTATCATATATATTTATATATATTAAATATATATATTGTATTAACTATTATATATAAAAATAAAATTTTCGCTAATAATTATGACTCTGTAATCAGTGATATGCACTTATGTTGTTTTACACTTATAAATTTCTAGGGAAAGGATGTAGACGTAGAATTACTCTGTGCAAAAGTTCAGGCCTTTTTACTTTTGAAGAACACTATTATTGCCAGATTTCCCTTAGTATCATTTTGTATTATCTTGTACTTCTCCCTTAGAAATTGAAAGAGTTAGTTTATTTACAAATCTTGTTCACGAGTTTGAATGTGTACCAATGAGATGATTAATAATAGAATATTTAAGAGAATTTTAATTTTTATTTCTCATGAGTGAGATTGATAATCATTTTTTAAAAATCACAGTTTGTACTTCCCTTTCTGTGGATTCCATAGTTTTTCTTTTGGGTTGGTTTTATCAGTTCCTAGGAACGCTTTGTGTATGAGAGACTGTTTTTCCTGTGCTATAGATTGTATATTTTTCAGTTTGACATTGACTTTTGAGATTACCTGTGGTCTTAAACTTTAAATTTTGGTTTAAAATTATGAAACCTTTTTCTATTCAAAGTTTTGGTGGGACACTCCAATGTCTTCTGATATTTTTATTACTGTATATTTTATATTTTAACATCTCACACATATAGAGTTTATACTGCTTTATCATATGAAATATGAATAGTGCTTTCTTTTCTTACAAGTGCCAATGAGTTGTCCCAGCACTGTTTATATAATCCTTTTCTTCATGTACTTACAATGCCATATTTATCATATGCTATATTCTTGAATATTTTTTATTTCTATCTGGGATAATTGTTCTATCTGACTGGTTTTATTTGTAATTTGATTCACTCTTTTGTTGCATAATAACACCGTATTCTGAAAAGACCTATTATACAAATAAGAATTTTTATACTGTAACTTACTGAGTATGTACTGAAACCCCCCAAAACTGTAATAGATCTTTCCTTCCTTCATGTTGGGCATCAGGTATTTTGTCTTAACAACGAGAGAAAAGGAACCAAGATGACAGAATTCATTTTAGCTATACAAGTTGTATAGAAATTCTTAAATGAAATAGTCAAGAAATAAGGCTATTAATTTTAGTCCCATCAACAAAATAAGGAGGCAAGTAATACACTTTCTATGCGTCTTATAAAACAAAATAAAACTATTGTCTTGAGTCCTACTTTTCTATTTTTGTCTCTAAAACAAAGTTACAACTGTCCTCCTGAATCACTTGTGAATTACCTACACAATTTTTGGTGGAGTGACATTGTTCTCATTTCAACTTAGAAGGTCAACAAATGTATAAGCTTCTAACCTTGTGAAGGAAATATGATGTCATGCGAGGGCTCAGAGAAAGAATGCAATTAATGTCAGGTGCATCAAATCACTGTTGGTAATTGCAGTCATTTTTAAGGGAAAACAAGAGGAAAGAAATCTCACTGATGCCAGTTTACATAGATTACACAACTTTGTATTTGTTTTCCTGATTTAAGACTTAATCTAAACCATACATTATATTTTAGACTTAAATATTAAATATTTAGATTTAAATGTTAGATTTTAAGAGATTTCCCCAATACATTAATATTAATTATTCTCATAATGAGAGCTATAGAACACATTTAAAAATACTCAAAACCTTGTAAGGTTTTTTTGGTTGTTTTTATTTAACGCTATTATTTTTCTGGTAGGGAATTAGATTTAGGTTTCATGGAGATGATGTTTTTGTAATTACAAATATATAAATTCATACTGCTCTTACTTCCAAAACCCAAAACTGATTCATTTTCAGGAACAGAACATGTGGCAGGTGACTCTTACCGGTACTTTTGAAGGTGACAGTCAGTACTTTAAACACAGTATTGTGGTAACACGCTTCTAATTCGTATAGGTATTTTCTTGTATTTTATGCTATTTGGCCACAAATCCTCCATATATAAAATAACTAAAAGTCAAGTGAGATTCAAAGGGAAAAGTCCTTGCTTGGATGTAGACTCCTATCTCTCAGATGTGGCTCATGCATTGTAGCTAAGTCCCTTCCCCTTCCCCTAACCCGTTACCCTGGGCCCTTTTCCTCCTGTTTCTTTTTCTTTTCCTTTGGAGATTGCTTACTCACTACACCTTCTGCTCAAGTGAAACTTCAGTCAGGCACTTTTCCTTCCGGATTTTCCCCAGGCAGGTTTTCCCCTCTGGACTTTCCCTGGTGTCAGGGTCCCTGTTCCTGTCCTGGGTCCCTGTTTGGTCTTTCCCTGGTCTGGGCTTTTCCAGTCTTTGTTTGGACTTTCCCTGGCCCCAGGTTCCATGCAGGTGCCACTTGGAGAGACCTGGTCTTGCTAGTTTTTTCCCTGACCTCGAGGCAAACAAGGATAAAACAGACAGATGCAGTTAATTTAGCATGTAGCAACCAGGGGGCGCTTGCTTCTAATGAGCAAAGAGTGCCTTGCTTTTATTCACTTAGAAACAGGTAGAAGCAATTAGAGCAGCTCAAGATTCATGTGCTTCCTATTATCTATTAGTCTATGCCCAAGTAAACAATCGGGTGTCGGCTGTGTTCGCTCACTAGCCCCTGGAACGTGCCATCACCCCTGCACATCGCCAAAGGAGCTCAGCTTGCTGTTTTTCTCTTTTGCGCTCACAGAGGCGGTCCGGCCTCAATCGTCCTTGTCTGGTCTCCCACAGCTAGTGTATCGTGTTCATTTGGGAAAGACAAACGTGAAATTATATCATGCCTATTCTCATCACCCTCTTATTTGCAATTTTGCTTTTGAGAATCCTTCATAGAAGAAAAAGAACGTGGATTCTAGAAAGTTAGTCTATAATATATTGAAGCATTTTGAAGGTGGAAAGGTCATAAAAATAGTGGAATATTTCTTAGTTGGGGAAAAATAAAGTTGAGTGGGAAGTTTCTGTTTAACTCCTTGAACTAACAAACCCACAATGTGTAATTTTTCCTTCCTAGGAAATAAAACATATACATTTCTAGCAAGCCTTGCATGAGGATGAGAATCCACTTAGATATAAAGTAATATTAATGAAGCAAGTTTCAGCAAATACAATTTTACAATTTTAACATATGGATGTGAAAATCAAAATTCAACCATCATTGAAGAAGAAAAGTAAATAATAAAATCCTTCTCTTAATCCATAGTCTCAATTCCCTTAGACCTAGCTTCTTTTGACTATCTTTTCACCATTTTGTTTTTAGTCTGTCTAATGATATATAATTGACTGTTTTATGTACTTCTTGATATGTTACTTCTAAGAAATAATGTATTGTTTTTCCACCATGAAAAGTAAGAACTAGATTTCTTAGTAGTCTTTCCACTTCCTATTTCATAGGAGTGTTTTTTTTTAAATTTTTGCTTCATCAATGAAATATCCTTATAAATTTTAGTAGTGAAAATTAAGCTTTCACTATTCATTTATTTTAAATTTCTTTCAGTTTCACATAACAGATCTTGAGTAACTTAAATCTTCTCAATCTAGTCTCCCATCTCAAATTTTGTCTGTTGTGTTAATACTTCACTAGTTTCACATGTTACAATGTGTATTAACTAAAATTATCTTTAAGTTTTGACTCTATGCATTCTGAAAATGGATTTAAATAAATAGAATTTATAATATTATGATTATTTAACTGTTACTGATTTAATATTGAGGTTGAATGTATATATTGTTATAACAATTCATTTTCTTTTGTTTTTGAGATAGGGTCTCACTGTGTAGTTCAGGCTTCTCTTGAACTCTATGTATAGCCCAGGTTGGTCTCAAACTTGCGGCAATTCTCCTGCCTCAGCCTCCCAAATGGTGGGATTACAGGGGTGCGGCACCACACCTAGCCTAAAAACACAATTCCTTATCTATAGCAAAATTTTGCTGCCTAAATGATCATTGTACATGAAAGGAGAACGTGTGATTCTCTTCACTATCATCTCATTTAGAATTATGCCATATTCTTATTTGCTTTACTTCAGCATACTTTTTAAATGATACTTATTTTTTCTAAAAATTTTCAACCATCTTTTTAAATATTATTTTTACAAGAAAAAATATGTGCCTCTTCTCATATTACCAATATAGCAGTATATAATTATTGCCTTCTATTTTCTTTTGCTTTTGTCCCATTTATCTCCTGTGGTAGTTGTTATGGCTTGTATCTAAATGTCTCCCCAAAGCCTCGTGCAGTCATAGGTGGGGCTTTTCAGAGGTGGGGGGATCTGGACTGTGTGATGCTGGGATCAAGTGTACGTGATTCCTAAATTAGTCCACTGATTGGTTTGGCATAGTTCTGGAAAGGTGCCCTGCGCTGGGTGTGAACATTACTCTTCCTAAGGGCAGGTGGCCTGGCTGGACTGTAAAGGACAGAAAAAGGATCACTGCTTGCTTGCTGCTTGCTTCCTCACTGCTTCGCTGCTTTGCTGCCTTCTGTCTGCTTTGACTTGCTTCTCCTCTGTGATGCCTCTGCCACACCACCTTGCCTTGGAGCCAGCCAACTATGAACTGAAACCTCTACAAACTGAGGTAAATAAACCTTTCCTCCCTTAACTTTCAGTGTTGAGTATTTTGTTTGGCAATGAGAAAATTACCTAAAACAGTATTTATTGTTTCTAACTAAGACAATAGTCATACTTATTAATGAAGGATTAAATGGATTCATGTAGGAGGCTTGTTTTGATGTCTTCTTCCAGTAGATTACTACCACCTGAATGATCATATTGATTGCATATGTCATATATGCAAAGGAACATGTAGCTTGGCAAACCTGCACCGTCTCCTGCTCTCTGTATTAACAAACTAGAAAGAAATAGATGGAAAGGGAATATTTTTACTGAAAAGAAAATAGCATCCACTCTACATTAAATCTTTTCTTGTGTTATGACTCTTTCTGCATGGGATAATTTGCCTTTCCTGTTCCATTTTCTGTCTCTGTATTTTTATGAATGTAAGTTGTTTATTCTTCTGTTATTTTGGTGAAAGATTGGATGACAAAGCCAAAGTGTGTGTGTGTATATATATATATATATATCATCTTGAACCAGAAATTAAAAAAAAAATCAGACTATCATTAACTTTTTAAGACATTAAAAACCATGAAATAACAACATATAGGTGGAATATTTAAAATTGAATGAATTGTAAATTACTGTAGTGACAAGCTATGATACATGCCTTTGCATCACATGAACAATTAAGATAGTAACAACAAATTTGTTGACATAACAACAAATACCACCTCTTAACATTTTTTGAAGACTTGTGTCAGGAGCTATTTTGAGTACAGTGCTTAACTTTCATTAACTTTATTAATATGCGCAAGAATCCAAAATTAACTATTAACTACATGTTACCTTAAGAACAGAATGTAGAACAATTGAGAGATTTGCCCCAGGTGAAACAAGTACTAACAGATGAAGCCTAGATTCAATCTTGTAGTGGAGCCCCTGAGCCTATGGATTTAATTGCATCACCAGTGATGAAAATATTAAAATGTCAAAATAAACTCATATATGAAAATGCAAAAACTTACTGTTTTAAATGCTCATTAACATTTATTCTTAAAAACTTAGGAATAAATTTTTTGAAGATTTGTTTAAATGAGAGCTTCCAGTTACTTTTTGTGGCAGGAATATTAGACGTAGACCTATTCCCTGTATTACTCTATCCTAGTTCTGACACTACTGATTTATTTTTCTTTTGTGTTCTTCAGTTCTCTTTTCTGTTACATGTTCATTTCATTCTTCATGATATATTGCTCATATTAGAAGCTACATTCTGGGCTCTGTTCTAATAGTATAGGAGGTAGCAATGACCAGAACATGAAGTTATTTTCTTCAGGGAACTTATATTCTAGGGGGAACACAGTCCATTTGTGAATGTAAACATAATATAGATTTCTGCTTCCAGCAATGAGACTTGCTTGTTTCTAAAGCATTTTTTCCATTGAAAACTAGAAGCCTGAACAAAATATAAAGTATCTGTTAGAAGGTACAGGAGAACTACATGAGTAGCAAAATGCAGGAATCAAAATCTGGAGAAAAGACAAAAGATAAATCTACAAGTAGCAATGACTTTTTTTCCTCAGTTTCAATTCCAAAGCAACTGTTGAAAGGCTGGATCATTTAGCAGATATTGGAAGCTAAAAGGTTGAGAAACAAACTAGGAGTTTGAACAATCAAAAATCAGAAATAAGGACTACAAAGAGCTAAAATCC